>RAOH01000651.1:0-16227 GCA_009804965.1 Neurospora sp. FGSC 26632
TGCGCGCGCCGTGCCAGCCGACGGTGAGGAGGGGGAGTATCGTGGTGCGGGACCTGCGGCTGTGGCATGCGGGGATGCCGAATCGGACCGGGGAGGTGCGGATTATGTTGGCCATGATACATTTTGCGCCGTGGTATCGGAATCGGATGAGGTTGGAATTGGGGGAGGATGTGAGGCCCGTGCTGGAGCGGGAGGATCTGGGATTGGAGGTGCCGGTGGATTGGGTGGGGAGGGAGGAGGTGCTGGGGAGGTATTTGGATAGGGGGTTTGGGAATAGTTATGATTTTGATCAGGAGGCTTAGGGGTTGTCGTCAAAAGACCAAGAAATACAATGCCCATGTAGCAGATCAATGGGATCAAAACCCAAGGATCTGACTGGTCGTAACAGGTTGTCAGCATGTGGTGCCATGGCGCCATCACACTCACTACCACCATCACAAACAAGGACATGCAAGGTTCATAATTCAATGATAGGAAGCATCAAGGAAGCGTGTCTCTATAGAGACCATAGCCACGACCACAGAAAAGCACGCGGCAATTATCGCCTAATACAATAGTCTTCCCTCCCAAGCCCCCTCTCCCCACGTACCACATACAAACATCCACCTCCCCCCCGCTCTCCTTAACAACCTCCCCCATCCTCACCCTCCACCTCTCCCTCTCCTTCTCTACTTCCACTCCATCTGCTCCATCTGCTCCATCTTCCTCTCAAGCTCCGCAACCCTCTCACCCATCGCCCCCACCTGCCGCTCAAGACCTTCAATTCTCTCCATCATCGCCCCCAAGCTCCCCTGTCCACCCGCTGCCCCATTGCCTCCCGCGTGTTCTTCTCCAGGTCTATACGGTCATGGAGGAGGTTAATCATGCGGATGAGGAAGTAGACGGTGGTGGCCTGGCTGAGAATTCCAAGCAACTTTGGAAGGAAGACCATGATGATTTCCTGGGACATGTTGGCGGCGGTGTCGTTGTTGGCGGCTGTGTAATTGTCGTTGTTGGGGTTGTGGTTGGGGTTGTGGTTGTGGTTGTGGTGGTGGTGGTGGTTGTGGTGTCCTGTGAGAAAGCCAGTTTATGTATCAGTGTGATGGTTGCAAGAGAGAAGATCGAAAGGAGGGCCTAGAATCATGCAATGTGCGGGATGGCGGTCTTTTCATGTGTCCAACGGGAGTCACTGGCTTGGGCACAGCCCACTGCCGTTTCTCCGTCCGCATGTTTTGAATGGGATGTTGCAAGACCGAAGGTGTAGTGTGCGCTCTTTCCAACTTTTCCTTCTTAAATAGCCTCAAACTCTGGAACTCCTGAAGGGGAAACATCATAGGGTTGATACTGGAAACCTCCTTTTTTGGTGATGTGGGTACCGTCGACATTGACTGACAGTGTCTGGAAATGTCCCTGCCCTCTTCGCCATGCAGTCAATTGGGAGGAAAGGTTTATCTCATCATCCGCCCTCGCAGCTCCGTCGCTGATGCAACTGGCAGACCTTCGGTTGCGTTTCCGGCCCTCTTCGTTTTCCGGACGGAATCTCGTAAATCTCTTCGGTACCTCACTTACTAGAGTACCAGGATGTGTGAGAAATGCAACGGAGTTCCGTAGTCCCTGTGCGTGTGAGCATTGCATTTATTTACCACACATCCTGAGGACTTATTTACCTGCATGCCGGGCCTTGAGAATGCACTGCAGGTTGTTGTATGCACTTCTCAACCACCTCAAAACCTGAATGTGCAGCGTGCGGCAAGGTTTCGCCCCCTCTCGCTCCGACGTCCGAATGTCCGATTATTTTTTCCACCGCTGTAGAGGTGTTTAACAACCTGTCCAAATCTCCTCCGTTTGCCTTTTTTTTTCTTTCCACTTCATCACCTTCTCCAATCTCACCAAAATCCCAATCCACTGATCAGCCCCAAGCAAAAACAGATCTTACTCAGTTCATGTTGTCAAAGGAAACCTGTGGCAGTCGCAACCCAACACTACCAACTTCCTATTCAAGCCAGATCCTACGGGGCATTCCCTCTCTTCCCTTCTTCATCCACACTTTGGTTAAAACCTAAAGGTGGGTACTTCCAAGGAATGTGAGTGTTTATCTCTGAAACGATCCCGTCAGCAATTGAGCGTAGTGTTGCTAACTCAGACCCGGCAACCAGACAGTTTATCGCTACTTACCATCACGTCACCGCCAAGATGTCCCGAACACTGCGCGACACTATTCTTTCCGGGCCAGGACTCCGGCCCCAGTCCAGAGGTGCCCAGACAGAGTCGGATGACTCGGACACTCTGTCCTTATCGGACTTCAACGCGGCCGCCGACCCAGCTGATGCGACTGCTGGCGATGATGTGACTCGGCCTGACTCGTGGTGTGATCTTGGCCGCGTCCATTTTAGCCAAAGAAGAGTCGCCTTGGAACGTCATTCCGAACCCCGCACTCGAAGCTTTCGATCACGTCGCAAAATCGTTCAAGACTAGCACCGTCGGGTTGTCAGTCATTCGTGTTAGCAACGGTACTCATGCCTTTATTTGGCCAAGGAAACAGTGGACAGCGACCCTCTCGTTCCCGCGGGTGGCCCGGTTAATGCTGAGCTCGGCGTTGCTTTGCTCGAGGTTAGTTTTGACGAGTGGGCGCAGGAGCAGGGACTTGATCTCCCTGAGATTCTATCGCCTGATTCTTTGTCGCCTGATTCTTTGTCGCCTGAGGTGGCTGGGGTCGGTCAAGAAACCGCCGGTGAAAGCTCTCGATCTCGCTCTTCAGGTTGACGAGGTTCTTTGGTGGTTCCCGGGTGTTACTCTCGTAGCCGTATCCTCACCACTTAATTAGGTACTTGATTTCACCATCTAATATTTTAAAATTTAGAATGGCTTCTGTAAGATACTCGTCCCTATCGTTCTATATTTCTATATGATTGTCGATTTTTGCGTACTTTAGTGCTAATTCTAATAGTAAAACGTAGAAGTATGACAGGGTGGGATGCACATGCCCACACGGCCAAACCTATAAAAGATAGGACGATGTTCGCTTGCCAACGAACATCGAAGTGCATACTATATAGGCAGTCACAACCCTGTGACACGATCGAACTTTTCGAACGGGAGCTCTCAATTAAGGCCAAGGAGAACCTATATAAGGATACCCGAAAAGTCCAAAGACTTTTCCAACTACGAGGTTCGCACTCGTAGCCTTTTAGCTTCAGTTAAATGTCACGGCACTGGCAGACCACTACACCACTAGGCTATGTTCCAAAAGGATACAAGTAACCGAAGCTGGCAATTCAGTTGCTCAAGTGATCTTATATAGTTGCGACGGATGACCAGACTGTCACAATTATTTAATCTAGATTACTTAGAATCTTCGCGAGTTGCAACAAGCCTTGTCTGGGAGACAATGTGTAGAAAGAAAACAAGAATTGTTTTCCGAACATGGATTGTCTATCAGGCCCCTAGAAACCAAAAGTATAGGGCTTAACCTTCTATGCTCTAATAGGCTAAAGTCTACTCGACTATAGGCTACTAAGTTGAAGGCGAGTATTTGATATCGAAGGCTATTATTGTCGGAATAGCTTCAAAAAGTGGGTTACAAATAGGAATCGAACGGAGCATGTCACGAGTACGAAGAAATGAAGAACTACTTCAAGAACCACTTTGCTACTGAGCCAATTGGTCGTTGTTGGAAAAAAAAAAAAAAAGGGCTGGTTCTTTCCGTTGATAAAGGGGATGTTGGAGGTTAGGGAAGGTAGGACTTTGAGACTTTGAGAAATTTCAAATTTCGGACCCGACCCAGCTCCAAAAACAAGTCCACTAAATTATAGCGCTTATCCCCTGAAAAACATGGATTGTCTAGAAAACAAGCCATGTTTCAAAACGCATTTTCCCACTACGGTATCCAATTACCGTCGTATCGTGCCTCCCCATTCTGTCTCTCGTGGGAGAAAGGGTAAGGGTGCGGCTGGGTAGAAACGCCTTCACAAGTTGACCAGAGGTCTGAGTTGACAACAAGCGTAACGCGCTTCTCTCAAGAACCCTCTGATATCAGAGCAGTCACTCCTCGATAACACAACAGCAGCACCATCAAGTAGAGAAAGATCAAGTACTTGTTGAAACATGAGTGATGGGAGAAGAGTATATACGCCCGCCAACGACCAAAAAGACACACAAACACCAAGGTATCAAATAACAACGCTCGCCCCTCACCCCTTACTTCTTAACCTCCCCAACCTCCCGCTTAGTTCCTAACCCTTGACCAACCGTCCCTTCACAGCCCCCATCTCCTCCTCCAACCCCTTCAACTTCGCCTGCCCCCCTTTCATCTTCTCCAGCAGGTACTCCACCCGCTCACTCATATCGCCCGGCCGCCTCGCCATTAAGCCCTGCAGCATCACCAGCTCCTGCTCGACTTTTTCGATTTTTTGGGTTTCAATCTTGGCCAGCTCGGTTAACACGAGCAGGTCCATGCGCGCTTTGACCTTCTCGTCGCTGGCCAGCTTCTGGAAGGCTGCCTGATAGACTGGTTTGCCCGCCCGAATCTCCGAAGGCATGCCGTTTTGTGATTTGACAGTGATCAGTTCGGCGTTGGCTAGCGCCTCGAGGGCTGTTTCGGGCGACGACGCGAAGGTGTTGGACAAAAGCACGGAGTTGTAGGGGATCGAAGAGGAGGGGGAGGCGGCGAGTTGCGAGATTAGGTACCACGCTTGTTCGGTTGTGTACTTTTTGTCGGAAGAGGGCGACTTGGATAAAAGGAACATGCGCAGGATCTCGGAGGCGGTTGAGTCGATGATTTCTTGCACGGCTTTTCGGGGGGATTGCCCGATTTTGAGACGGCGGGCGAGGACTTGGAGGTCGGTGAGACGGCCGCCGAGGGCGGTGATGCAGGTGTCTAGTTCGTGGAGGAGGGCTGGGTCGATGGGGGCGGGTGGGTTGGAGTCCTTCTTTTCGTTGTTGTTGTCATTATCCTGGCCGTCCGATTCCGAATCCTGCTGCTGCCCGTCATGCGCAAACTTGGTGTCCGTCTGCAACTGGGAGATGACGAATTTCTTGGCTACGTCGGGAGACAGGTCGCCGAGGGTGACGGAGCGGAAGACGCGGTCGGGAAGGGATCGTTGGAGAGGTTTGGAGTAGGAAGCGTCGTCTGTCAGAAAAATGACATGGGCAATGTTGGATTGTACCAGCGCCGCTGCCCAGTCGGCGATGCGGTCGTAGATGACACCCTTCTCCTCGCTCTTGTGGAGGAAGTGGTCAATGACGATCACTGGCCGCCGTTCTGGGTGGGCTTCTAGGTAGGCATCCTCCGAGAGATCAGCATCTTTGTCTTCCTTCTTGCGCTCTGACAAGCCGACTTGCTTAAGTGCCGACGCGGTCGTCTGCAAAATCTTGACGACTTGGGACTCTAGGTTCTCGGAGAAATTGGCTTTCACTCCAGTGGTACTTTGTACGGCGAGGTCGACCAGGCTGCTGATGTTGTTGGACCAAGAAAACACAGGGCGGTAGCCGACTTCGAAGGCGAGACGACGGAGTGTGCCCGCTTCGCCGCGCGCTTCCACGACCGGCTTGCAATCGATGAGTAACACATCGCTGCGTTCCTTGAGCACTTGGTCGAGGATGAGTTCCTTCTTGCCGGAGCCGCGCGGACCGTGGACGACGGTGAAGGTATCGACAGACTCGAGAAGGCCGGTTTGGATGGAGTCGATCAGGTCTTTGCGGTGGGTGAAGAGGGCGTTGAGACCGGCATCTTCGGTCTTGCGCCTACGGAAGGCGAGGATGTCGGAGGTTTGGGACTTGAACCACTTGTAGAGGCGGGAATTTGTGAATTCAAAGTATTTCTGGACGTGTGCCTATGGAACCAAGCGTTAGCAGTTGTCAACACCAGGTGAGAGGCGATCCCATTGAAAAGTACAACGTCTCGATCGCTGGTTCAACAAGGTCCGCTGGCTCAATGGCAGAGCGTCTGACTACGAATCAGGAGGTTCCAGGTTCGACCCCTGGGTGGATCGAGTTGTTTATCCTTTTGGTGGTGGATACTTGGTGATCAGGGATATGACTTTTTACTTTTTGCACATACCTTCACAAAGAACTCCCGAATGGGATCAAACACGGCAACAGTGAAGGCCGCTATCAAGGCGGCGACGAGCGGGATCACGATCCTAGGGTGGCTCGTGAACCAAGCCCAGATGTGATGGGCCTTGACTCGTTGCTCGTACGAAAGCCGTAATTTTGTTGCATTCTTGCTTCCCTGTTCGCGCAAGACGAAACCATGCATGCAATTCCTTGCCATGATGGCATCTCGGACCAAGACGAAGTCGACGTAGGCAAAGCGGGGCAAGACTTTGGAGTCTGTCGGTTGGGACGTGATTTCACTGATCTTGCCGTATTTGCGGAAGATGCTGTAGAGCGTTTCTTGCGACAGTTCGGCCGGAGATTCGTCGTCCTTGGCGGCCACGAACTCGACTCGTATACGGCTGCGAGGAAGTCTGTACAGGTCTTCTAGCCAGGGAACGCCCTCGACGAGGCCGGTCTTGACGCTGGCGAAGGGGTTGAACCATGGTTTGATGGGGTTATCGTGAAGCAGTTTGGACAGTTTGCTTTCGACTTCGGCAGCTGACATGTCACTTGGGTAAGTGAACTTGACGAATGCGCCGCCGTCCTTGAGGCGAGGGATGATCTCGGTGACCTTGATGGGGACTTGGTCGTGGGCGTTGATGGCTCGTTTGACTAGTCTGATGGGGTCGATGAAGCTGTAGGAGGATTGTTCGAAGCGTTGGAGGAGGTCCTCGCTCGTCCATGGTCGCCATATAAGGATGGAGCTGAGTTTGAGGGGAAAGAGGTCTGTTCGTGTTAGTCTTGAGTGAGTGAGGTTGAGATGTGGTGGACTTACTATTGAAGAATAGGAGAGACTCATGAGGGGCAGTATCGATATGGCCACTTTCTTTGTGGGAGGATGAAGTGCTCTCCCACGCGCGGGTAGTTCTCCTGTGTGAGAGTGGGAGCCCTTGGCCAAGTGAACGTTGGAGTAGGAGGGCAGTAGAGTGAGTGGTGAAGCTAGGAACTCGGTGGCCAGGCCTCGTCGCCTGCCGTGAGATAATGTGTGCTGATATCATTGCAGCCTCATTATATTGGAAGAATGTAGTGGGGGCAGGAACGGAAGTCAAAAGTATTACAACATGGCGACAGCAGGGTAGGATATAATTTTCCAGTAATGTAAACAGACACGTTCCAGGCTTTGAGCTCCTCAACTGATCCCTGCAAACGACCCCCCATCCACGCTCGCCCGGGACAGAAAAGCTGAGACCTTTTTTTTGCCGATCACCCGTTGACATTTGGCATACAGTAGCATACAATACTGGTTTGGTTGGTAGTTCGAGACCTCTGGTCAACTTTCTTAGGCGTTTATATATTCAATCAATCCGTTTCATTCTATAACCAAAGCGTGATCTTGCCTTGCATATGCTATTTTGGAAATTAATTTGATATGCCATATTGAATCTTGTTGATGCCTTTCCGATTCGTACCTAGCCTTTTTGTAAAAGGTCTCAGCTTTTTTGTCCTGGACGAGACGGCCCGCCATGTACCTTCCTTGAGAGCTGACCATTGAGGTGCGACGTCATCGGGAGGGGCATCGCCAAGCCCGTTATCGTTATCGCTATCCATTCTCAGAGCGATCCGTTGCCTGCCGCAGCTCCCCACATTTTCCTCCACTGGCAGTCTATTGGCCGGAATTGTTCATCTTTCTCGCTGCAAGCTCTTGACGCCGCCGGACATCAACGACGAAAGACTGGTAACACAACAGCCAAAAATCACGAGACTTGCCGTCCTGTCAATACCATCAGCTATCGAATTGAGGCTTCGCTACCCCTCATTTCGCTCAACTCGAATATTGACGACTCCTCGCTACCCACTCATTGAGTCTTCAAACTCGACGACAACCCTCCCCCTCGAATTCCGTTTTCGAACCGCGACCCGATCGAACTTTTACAAACTTCACCTTCGAAAAAAGAAAGACACAATGGGCTGGTTCTGGTCCTCCCCCTCCTCTTCGGCAGCCTCTTCAGGCAACAAGCCCACCGAGACCTCGACTCTCCCTGCCACCACCACACAACCAGAAGCTGCTCCCCCAGCGCAACAAACACCACCGACACAGTCTCCCTCTTCCTCCTCCGGCGACGCCGAGATCCAAAAATTCCTCGAAATGCTCCAAGGCGACGACGCCACCAAGAAGTCCTCCCAACCCCAACAACCAACACCATCCCCAACCTCTTCCGAACCAGCAGCAGCAACGGCTTCTCCCTCCGTCCTCGCAAAGTACAAAGCCTACATCCCCTTCTCCTCGCTCCTCATCAAAGACGACCCGGCGGCCCTGGAGTCCGAAGCAGCGCCCAAAAAGACGCGCTCCCCGACCTCCCTCGCCATGTCTGAGCACTTGCTCCCGACCACGCTCTCCTGCCGGGACGCCTTCGACTACGCCTGGCACTGCCAAACTCCAGGTGCGCAGTTCAACGCCGTGTACCGGTACGGCACCATGAAGAACTGCTCGGAGCTGTGGGACGATTTCTGGTTTTGCATGCGCACCAAATCTTTTTCTCCTGAAATGAAGGCCGAGGCCGTCAAGGAGTATTATAGGAAGAAGGAGGAGGCCAAGTATGGAGGGGGCCAGCCGAGTAGTGAGGATGTGTGGGAGAGTAGGGAGAGGAGGGTCGAGTGGGATAGCGAGTTTAGGCAGTCGTGGGAGGGCCCGGGACAGGTTAGTGATGAGGAGTTTAAGAGGATGGAGGTGGAGAGGAGGAGGCAGATACGGGAGCAACTTGGGTTGGATGAGAAGTGATTAGGAGGAGGATAGAGGGGGGAGTGTTGGGGGTGATATACCACGTTAGTTCTGGGTGTTGTTACAGTTCTCGAGATGTCGTTATTATCAAACTTGCAATGGGCACTGCCGGCCGTCTAAACAGCCATCCGCGTTCAAGGATTTTGCAATATCAATTCTGTCCAATGTGTCCATTGGCACGCCTTCGCTATGATCACGCATGTTTCACTGATTCTTCCTGCTATCTCTCGTCTTCAACCCTGATAAACCAGGAGTAGTACCTCAACAGCCAAGCCCCCAAATTGTCGTGACTCCCGTCACCCCTTTTCGGTCTTCCTGCCAAAACTCCTCAGATCAAAGGTAGTCAAGTATCAAAGATACCCGATGACAAGGTTACTCTACCACCATATCAAGTCACAGACACGCATCTTCGTATCCGGTATCTCCATGCCGAGTCTCAAGTTTCAAGGTCCCGAGTCCACAGCCCCGACCCTACCTCTATCCATGACCATAAGTATCAACCCCTGAAAGTGCAAACAAATTCGGGCACTATGGGGGACAGCTCGTAAGATTTGCACTTAATGGGTTTTTTTTGCACTTACTGGCATCTCACTTACATATAAAAGTGGGAATCCGGGCCGCGGAAAAGTTTGCACTTATAAGGTTATTTTGTATTTGCACTTTTGGGGGGGGGGGGGGTTCCATTTCCAGGAATTGATATTGCTATACACCTCTACCGGCATTTAAAAAGGTTAGCGCGGTGAATGGCAAAGTGGCGACAACTTTATTTTGCGTACAAAAGATGGACGTTTTGCTCACTCCACAACCCCTGCACATTGTAAGGTGGCAGTACCACGCTAACCTTTTAAATGCCGGCAGAGGTGTACTTGGACAATTCAATACTGGTTTGTTTATTAGTTTGGTTCTTCGACCATGGGTTGAACCGGGGAGTTTTGGAGCTCTCATTGGCCTTTGAAGAGAGGAATTGTCCTCTGTTTGAAGCATTATGGGATAATGACAAGGGTTTAAGACGCCACAGAAGCCTCTTATGTCTCTCTCCGACTCCTTCAAGAATAGACGATATTGGTCTACGGTGGTTAACCGATAGAAAGCCGAACGCTTTCCTATATCCAGCAAAGCGTTGGCTTTTTTGTACCAAACTAACAGGGCTGGATTGTAGACTTTGCATCCACAATCACCGCGTGGGTATCTTACCCCCTTGCGCGACTCCTTGACGAAAATGATCTTCCCATCTTTACTTACCTTGGACTCAGAGCTATGAGGGGATGTGTTCTCCGGTCGGAGATCAAGTTCAGCATATTGTGCTACAATGGAGGGCAGAGCGTGGAAGTATCGCTCGATTCCGGACGAATCCCCTGCGTGGTTTATTCGTGGATATGCCTGTACAGATTATACAGAGGTGTTTTCTCCATGAAGTATGGATTTATGTTGGGGTTCAGTTCTTTCTCTTGTGAGTAACATCACTCCTTCGTTGAGTTGGCTGGAAAACAGGAAACACCTAATTTCTTCTGAGTAGAGAGATTCCCGTCGAGAGTCCAGGGATGTTAGGGCTTCCATTCCATCGGTCCATTGATACTCGCTGTCACCTGTCGAGACTCAGCCCTAGCGCTAATGTTCTTGGCTTTCTATTGTTTCTGTCTACCAATCGTCTCGGGCTGTTGATTTCCCGTCTGGAAGGACACAGCGGAACGGTGTCGCCTCAGGGGTGCTTCTGGCTTCGTTGGTCTCTTGATCTGTTGCCAGCCAACGGAACCTTATCTGGATGAGCTGGAATTCCCGTTTCCAGTGGTGCATGGTATACTGGACACTCACCCACCACTCGCCTCTCCCTCCTCTTCTCGTCTGTTCCGTTCAATGACCTAACAAACATGCTCCACCTCCTCCTTTTCCCCCGTCCCCTGGCCCAAATCCGTCTTCAAAACCCGTCCAAAAGTCTCCAACAGAACCTCGAAGCAAACCTTGGTAATCGCCGGATCGTACCGGCCCTTGCTCAACTCGTCTCTGATAAACGCATGTTGCGCCCACGCAAACTCGTAGAAGCTGAATGTCACTCCAGCCTCGCGCAGCTTGGCGCGGATCAGATCGCGGCCGGCGTCAGGCACGTGCGTGTCTTTAATACCGAAAATCATGGCTACTTCGCAGTGTTTGAGCTTGTCGAACTGGTCGATGGTGTGAGGGGCGACGAAGCCGGACGCGGTTGTCGGGCCAGGACGAGGAGCGGGAGCAGAGGATGAGGTGTTGGGGCCGTCGTTGGGACCGAGGGTGCGCGAGTGGATGTCGGTGCCGAAGTAAGGGATGGCGGCTGTTATGCGGGGGTCGAGCTGTATGAGGCAAAGTTAGTTGCTGGAGCTTAAATAAATAACGGGCAGAAAGAGAGAGAGACGTACAGCAGCTCTCAGAGCAAGATGGCCACCCAGACACATGCCCGTCGCGCCAATGCGCCCGGTGCAGGTCGGCAGAGACCGGAGGTAGTCAACAGTCCGGCGCGAGTCCTCATCGTACGAGTCCAGCGTCTTGACTACCTTCCACTCGTTGCCTTGATCGGTGCCGGGAACATCGTAGGCGAGAGGCTCGGGGCCGGTGAAGTCGTGATAGCTGCTCGGGGCGGCGACGATGTAGCCTTGACCGGCGATTTGACGGGCAAAACGGGCAACGGGACCGGTCACTGTTCGGGCGCAAAGTCGTCGTTAGCTATCGGTGGTCACCGGTACCAGCCAGCAAGGTTCCCTTGCGCCCGGAGCACCTGCCCGCAAAGACCCCCGCGTGGTCCATTCTCCAGCCTCGAGCTCGACAGCTCCATTTCTCCTCGGGGTCCGTGGGGTGCGTAGACATTGTAGGGAATGGGGTCTGGCATGGAGCTCTCAAGGAGACGGATCCGGATCGGTCTGACCTTGGTAGATTTCGCTAAAGAGGGCGACTCCGGGGAAGCGCCTAGAAGCGGAGAGGTATGAGACGAGGCATGTATGGATGTCTAAATGTCACGATGGTGCTCACGCATTGGGATATCCGGGGATGGTTGGGTGGAAGAGGAAGATTCCTGTGTTGTATTGTTCGGCGCATTAGATACAAGCTGGACTAAGGTTGCGACACTGGCTTTTTTTTTTTCGAGGCAACGGGGCTGGCGCATTGGGCGTGCGAGGCAAAGAGGTGAATTGACTAACTCATCGTCGACTCCTTGCCATTGGCAGAGGTCTTGACGTCGGCGTAGCTCTCCTTGATCAACATGATGGGCTGTAGACTGGAATGTACCACGATATGTTCTTGACGGAACGGCGAGATGCGAACGCGGTCGGAGCTTCTGTCTCCTCGATGATGCTGGGATAGATTGAGCAGATGATGGGAGCTTTGACTCGAAACACGACGGGAAGACTGGGATCAAGCTCCGGTATCAACGGGAGCTCTTCGAGGTCCTTCCTTCCAATTCTCAGCTCTGGTGCTCTCCAGTCAGTTCTTGCCCCTCCTTTGCCCCTCGGGCTCGTCGTCAAATTGCGGGGCGCGCTAGTGCCTTATCCCGCTTATCGCAGTCCATGACTTCATGCGCCGCTGTGGGGCCGACGGGCAATGCTGGAATGGGGTTGGTTGGTGGAGACTTCGGGCTTCTCTCGTCTTCCACTTCTGGAGCTGAAAGGAACGAAAGAAACCAGGCTGAAAAATACGGGAGAGTTCAATGAAAGACGCCGCCAAAACCCGCATCAAAAACTCAAACATGAAGCTGTAGCACGCTGACAAGAAAGAGATAATCAGCCTGGGGACACTCGGCTGTGACAATCTCGATCTCTCCGTCAGAAATTAGGCATCGAGACCGTCATGACGGTTTCGCTGTTCAAGGTTTCCATCCGTAAAACAGAACCCCACAATCCACTGCCAGCTCGCCATGATGCAAGGGTGAGTTCAAGGGTGAGTTTGCAGCGAGGTACGTCAAGGTACTTGTAGAAACCTGTCGCAACTTTAAGAACTGCCCGATTGCAAACGCCAACGCCGCGCAAACCAACAACGGGCCGGCAACGCGCACACAGCCGCACTTTGCGACCAGGTTGCGACAGAGCTCGGGGGCCTCTTTGTTCTACGTGTACCAACTGAAAGAGGGATATTTACGGCTTTACGGCCAAAGATGTACAATATAGAGATGAAGGTGTTGAGGTTGCGGCTGAAAGTACGTAACTGGCGATAAAAGAGGCAAATGTAAACAAAAGATAGGGGTAGTTGCGGGGTCCCAAACGGCAAGCCTTCCCCCAGAGGAAATCATCAACTCTCAATACTGTAATAGGACGAAGTGGTTGATAACATCCAATGGCTGTCAAAGTCCTTCACCACCCAAGGCTACCAAGTATCACCCATAGTGGGCTTCCCCTGACCTCAAGGCCGTAGGGCAGAACAGCTTCATGCGCGAGCGGTCTAGTGTAGCTGGATCTATGGGGCGGCCATGGGCTGGGAGGCCCTTTTGTCGTGAACATGGCAATCATGGTGAAGTTCTCGGGCAATTCGAGCCTTGTCTTGGCGCCCACCTCGAATTGTGACCCTGAGTTCGAGGTACGTACCTCAAGCGGCTGTCTCAGCTCCATCTGGCTTGGCGGAAAGTGAACGGGCCATTTGCGCGCCAACACCGAGGTACGTACCTTTTCAAGCGCAACTTTCAGCCAACTTTAGACATCAAATTACTTGCATCGCACAAGGCGACAATCAGGGCCTGATGGGGTCGCAAGATTGCTAAACAGAAAAAGATGTTGCTGGCGCCTGAAAGAAGGTTCGATTACCGTCTGGAGGCGGCGAGCGGCAACCGGTTGGTGCGGGTTTGCGACCAGGCAGTGCGACTGGATGCGACAGCATGCGACTGAATGCGCCCGGCGCGCACAAGTACCCTGATGTACCCCGGCGTAGTGGGGTTAGGAAACTAACAGAAGCTCGTAGAAGCAAGAACGACCAAGCTCGACCACCAACTTAAATTCTGGAGCTCCGTCTGCCCCTCCACAGCCCACCTGCTTTCCATTCTCAGGCCACTGCCGTTCTTCAAACAAATAATTGCGACTCCCATCCACGCAAACCAACTCACACTCAGCTTTTCTCTTTTTTTTTTTTTTTTTTACTTTTCCAGTCACACTCTGGGAATTGTTGAAAGCGTTCTCATTCATACAACGCAACGACTCTTTTCTCTTTTTCTCATAACGATACCCATTTCCCTTTTTCAGCACATCACACACATTCACAATGGCTCCCGCCGTCGGTATCGATCTCGGTACGACGTACTCTTGCGTCGGTGTCTTCCGTGAGGACCGGTAAGTTACAGCACCCTCGCCGAGGCGGCTCATCATGGGCTCACCTTTGTTCACCTTAACATCACATCATGAGGCAGTTCACTAACATCTACTTCCAGCTGCGAAATCATTGCCAATGACCAGGGTAACCGCACCACCCCCTCGTTCGTCGCCTTTACCGACACCGAGCGTCTCGTCGGTGATGCCGCCAAGAACCAGGTCGCTATGAACCCTGCCAACACCGTCTTCGATGCCAAGCGTCTCATCGGTCGCAAGTTCTCCGATCCTGAGGTCCAGGCCGATATGAAGCACTTCCCCTTCAAGGTCATCGACCGTGGCGGCAAGCCCGTCATCCAGGTCGAGTTCAAGGGCGAGACCAAGGTCTTCACCCCCGAGGAGATTTCCGCCATGATCCTCCAGAAGATGAAGGAGACCGCTGAGGCCTACCTCGGTGGCCAGGTGAACAACGCCGTCGTCACCGTCCCCGCCTACTTCAACGACTCTCAGCGTCAGGCCACCAAGGATGCCGGTCTCATTGCTGGCCTCAACGTCCTCCGTATCATCAACGAGCCCACCGCCGCTGCCATCGCCTACGGTCTCGACAAGAAGGTTGAGGGCGAGCGCAACGTCCTCATCTTCGATCTTGGTGGCGGTACCTTTGATGTCTCTCTCCTCACCATTGAGGAGGGTATCTTCGAGGTCAAGTCCACTGCCGGTGACACCCACTTGGGTGGTGAGGATTTCGACAACCGCCTCGTCAACCACTTTGTTCAGGAGTTCAAGCGCAAGGTCAGTTAATGCCTAGGACCTTGAATTCAATGCACAGTGTCAGATGCTAACTCCCTCACAGCACAAGAAGGATCTCTCCACCAACGCTCGTGCCCTCCGTCGTCTCCGCACTGCTTGCGAGCGTGCCAAGCGTACCCTCTCTTCTTCCGCCCAGACCTCCATTGAGATCGACTCTCTCTTCGAGGGTATCGACTTCTACACCTCCATCACCCGTGCTCGCTTCGAGGAGCTTTGCCAGGACCTTTTCCGCTCCACCATCCAGCCTGTTGACCGTGTCTTGACCGATGCCAAGATCGACAAGTCCCAGGTCCACGAGATCGTCCTCGTCGGTGGTTCTACTCGTATTCCTCGCATCCAGAAGTTGATCTCCGACTACTTCAACGGAAAGGTATGTCTCTCCCTCTTCCTGCCCGTTATTTATTTAGGCTCCAACAACTAACTTTGCCTCATAAAGGAACCAAACAAGTCGTACGTATTTCATTCTCGATTTCCTTTCTTCTCGGATATTCTTTTGCGAATATGCGAGGATTTTCCTTTTCCATATTTTTGGCTTTTTCAACACAAAATCGACTAACATTCATGTCTACAGCATCAACCCCGATGAGGCCGTTGCCTATGGTGCTGCCGTCCAGGCCGCCATTCTCTCCGGCGATACCTCTTCCAAGTCCACCTCCGAGATTCTCCTTCTCGATGTTGCCCCTCTCTCTCTCGGTATTGAGACCGCTGGTGGTATGATGACCAAGCTCATCCCCCGCAACACCACCATCCCTACCAAGAAGTCCGAGGTCTTCTCCACCTTCTCCGACAACCAGCCCGGTGTCCTTATCCAGGTCTACGAGGGTGAGCGTCAGCGCACCAAGGACAACAACCTCCTCGGCAAGTTCGAGCTTACCGGCATCCCCCCCGCTCCCCGCGGTGTTCCCCAGATCGAGGTTACCTTCGATGTTGATGCCAACGGTATCATGAACGTCTCTGCCCTCGAGAAGGGTACCGGCAAGACCAACCAGATCACCATCACCAACGACAAGGGCCGCTTGTCCAAGGAGGAGATTGAGCGCATGCTTGCTGAGGCCGAGAAGTTCAAGGAGGAGGATGAGGCTGAGGCCAAGCGTGTCGCTGCCAAGAACGGCCTTGAGTCGTACGCCTACTCTCTCCGCAACACTCTCAGCGACTCCAAGGTTGATGAGAAGCTTGACGCTGCCGACAAGGAGAAGCTCAAGTCCGAGATCGACAAGATCGTCGCTTGGCTCGACGAGAACCAGCAGGCTACTCGCGAAGAGTACGAGGACCACCAGAAGGAGCTCGAGGCTGTTGCCAACCCCATCATGATGAAGTTCTACGGTGCTGGTGGTGCTCCCGGTGGCATGCCCGGTGCTGCCCCCGGCGGCTTCC
>RAOH01000652.1:0-16584 GCA_009804965.1 Neurospora sp. FGSC 26632
ACGTACCAAACCTCCTTGGCATAAGAAGGCCTTGAAACCCAGCCTTTGTTGGAAGGTTGAAAGGATCAACAAGGCCTTCGAGACCAAAGTAGTTTATTAGCTGAATTGAACTACTGTTCCAAGCCCTGATTACAGCCCTTGTCACACAGAGCGACCGGATGAAGGCCGGCGCTAGAAGAAGGAAGGAGAATGGTTGAAGACATTCAGGAAGATCTRCATGTATGAAGATCGCGGGGAAGAACCGCATGAAGATCGCGGGGAAGATCCGCATGTATGAAGATCGCTAGATAGATACCTTGAGGCCTCAGGCAACAAGGCTSGGTACGTACCTCAGTACGTACCAAACCTCTTTGGCATAAGAAGGCCTTGAAACCCAGCCTTCCTTNTAGATAGATACCTTGAGGCCTCAGGCAACAAGGCTCGGTACGTACCTCAGTACGTACCAAACCTCTTTGGCATAAGAAGGCCTTGAAACCCAGCCTTCCTTTGAAGGTTGAGAGGATCAACAAGGCCTTCGAGACCAAAGTAGTTTATTRGCTGAATTGAACTACTGTTCCAAGCTTAGAACACTGCCCTTGTCACATCTGGATTTGTATACGAAGGCCTGGGAACTCAACCCTCGTCTTGAGGGTTGAAGGGATCAACAAGGCCTTTGAGACCAAAGTTAATAATCAGCTGAAATTGAACCACTGTTCCAAGCCCAGGATACTGCCCTTGTCACACTATTGTTGTTAGTCGAAGTTCACAACTTCACCACATCTCGGGGACTAGTCTGAACTCCCATGTCTACGCCGTTGTATATTACATCTCTGGTTAACCACACATCATATCAGCGATGAAAGCCCTTCATCTGGACACGAGGCGTCTGTTAAACTGTTTCGAACACAAGACTCTGAGTAGAGCCTCACTCAATTGTCTTCAGCTAATCACAAGACACAAACTTTGTCTGCTACGGCCTCTTAGACGTAGCATCCTACTTCCTCCCCGAGTCCCTGACCCCATCGTGATACTTCCTCATATGTTTCTGCAAGTTGTCCAAACGATTTTTGTACTCTTTTCCACACCCCGGAAATGGGCAAGGGTAAATCGTTACACCGGCGAAATGTGTCTTCATGTGCCGGACCAGGTCACTTTTATTCGTGAAAGCCTTTTCGCAACCCGGGGTGGTGCACTTATGTGGCTTCTTCTCGTGGTACCTTTGATGTCGTCTGTCTGACCGTCAGCAGGATGTAGGTGGAATTTGGTGTGGACGGAGAGATCATGTGAGTGTACAAATGGAAAGGCAAACGCACTTAAGGTCTCCACCTGTAGCCCAGGTGCGTTTGGATTTGCAGCCCAGCTGATCGCACTTATATCGACCCTCCTTGGAGCTTGCTGAGCCCGTCGGCGAGATTTCGAAGGTCGTTGGTGAGGTCGTCGAGCTTGTGGGCAAGCTTGCTATCGAGGCCCAAGTGCTTGACGGTGAAGCTATGTCAGGAGTTCCGGCTGAAGTCGGGTATGAGGTGACAGCATTAGAACTGGGAGTGGAGCCAAACCAGGTGTTTGGCGAAGCCACGAATGGAGGGTAAGAAGCCGACTGAAGCGCAACTGCCGGATCCAAAGGGAGTGGGGGTGAAAACAGGTAAGTGTATGCATAGTTTGGCTGATCAAGTAATGCCTGGAGGAAGGCCAATTCTTCATCGGTAACTGTGTTATCATCGAAGATGTCATTCGACAAGAGTCCGCCCTGGAGTGTTTGAGTCGTGGGTGATTCCTTTGTGAACAAACCGCTTGTGTCTGGCTGGAACTGTCCGTGATGTTGGAAGACATCCGCAGTCGACGCGTAACCATCCGAAGCCAGTAAGTCCGGTAGAGGTACCGGTTGTTGGTAAGTGTTGGAAAGTGGTATATTTTCCCCAGGTAGGAGCCCCAATCCAGAATTCCCAATGCTGGACCCTCCTCCTTCCCACCACTCTCCCTCTTCATCTCCGCCTCTCAACATCAAAGCCGATTCGCCCACCAAGCCGCCATCCCACCCCCTGAGGAGCTCGAACGAAGGTGCAAAACCAACATTGCACCTGCGGTCGCGCTCGTCAGGGGGTGGGATGGGAGATTGGTAGGCGAATCCGCCATGACCATCCACATCAGAGCTACGGCTCACTCCATTTCTTGGATTTAGTTGCATTCCAGCGGTTGGTTGCGGGGTAAGGCACGTCCAGGGGAGGTGCGAGGGGTTGCAAGGTGGATGAACATTTTGTTTGATACTGGGGGGTTGTAGGATGTTGGTATAAGGGGGTGGGTAGGTATCTGGAGCAGGAACAAAGGTATGCTGTTGTTGGAAGTTGTCGTAGTTCTGGGAGATGGTGCGCGGGCTGACGGGGTTGGAACGCCCCCCGCCGGCGCCGGTGCGCTGAGGTTAGGGTGACTCTTTTTGGGTCGACGGCTCTGGTAAAATGAGGATGGTGATGTTAGCTGATGTCGGTGAACATGGCGATGGGTGGTTGGGATGGAGGCATGGGAGTCAGGGACCTTACACTGGTTGCTGGCCCGCTGAGGAGCAATACTCCCCGGACTGTGCCACGGCCTGGTGATTGAGTAGGCCGGGACCCTTGTGTAGTATGATGGACGGCGTTCTGTGCAATGGTGATGAGGCCTACCCTACTTTATGTAGCCTTTCGATTGTCGAGGGTGTGTCTGCCCTGGGCTGCTGCCAAGGAGTTGGGCACCTGAATGCCTTGCCACTGACTGCAGGCATACGTATTGGAGGCATGTACATGCATGATGCAGCATTGCAGGCGGCAGCTGAGTACTGCCTCCAAATATTTCAACTATCATTGGACGTAAACATTTCCAGGCTTGGTGAACAGGTGTGGGTAAAACACGGATGACCGTGATGAAATATCTGAAGGTGACAGGTCCCAAAGGAACAAGTGATAAGGCGGTTAACGTGTGGACGAAACCACCATGTTTAATTGGTCCCCAAAAGCTATGGTTCTGGAGGAGAAAAGATTGCAAGTCAGAAACCATCATTCATATCCCATCCAAGTCGTCACCCACCGCAACAGGTCGCCCTGCTCACCTGCTTGCAGTTGGACAGCCCTGCAATTTCTGGCGATCAACCAAACAGTCAAACATGGCCAATGCAAAGTACTCGGTGAAAAAGTGAATATTGACACGCTATGGCAGGCTCTCGTTTGCCAAATCCTCAGCAAGGGTACTTTGTCCCGCAAAGAAGAATGTATCTAATCCTGATTACAAACACTATCGCTTTGACTGGCAATCTGGCCTATTTCGCAGGTGGAAAAGCGAACCCAAACCAATACCGACTGTCCTCAGGGCTGTCCTGATCCAAGACGTGCTTGTCACAAAACTACTGCTTCCACCCCTTTGGCTTTGTCCCATGTTTTTTTCCTGTCTCCGCAATCCTTTCTGTCGTCACTCGCTGTCCTGATAGTTGTCTAGATAGCTGTCCAAATAGTAAGGATGAAGGATTAGACGAACATCATTCCTCAACGTAAGCCTCGTCAAAGAAATACGAATCGCCGACCGGATCGTTGACTGAACCACTACCCGCACCATCATTGTCCGAATCGTTGTCCGAATCGTTGTCCGAACCCAAACCCAGGAGTCTTTTTCTGTCAAGTCCACCGTTGCTAAATATCTCGCCCGCTCTTCCCATGCCGTATCGGGGACCACAAAGACCCCCATACGCGGTATCCCAAGCTTCACGATCGATTTCGGATAGCAGGATAATCACCCTGCTAAGCGCAGACATGGTGCGTCCCACATGTCGAACCTCCCACCGGCAGATGCGATGTAATCTGTCCAACAAGTTGCGCAAGTAAAGTTTTGAACATGGTACAAGACGGCCGAAGTCATCAAAATGCATATCCTCTGAGAGGGGGTCCATTACGCGGAACAGATCCCAATTTCTCTCCTCAGTTTGATAAGGGGGTGACGGAGGCACCAAGCACCGAACCGCTTTGTCGGTCCTCAGAACCCAATCGAGAGGCCCCTGGGCACGGTCAAGTATTGGCACGTACTGTCCCAAAAGACGCCAATCCTGGATCTCATCATAGCTGTATGCCGGTTGTTGATATATGCCATTATGTGGGGTAAGGCGGATGTTCAGTGGGGGGGCGCCAGCGTGCCGTTGCCAGTCGCATTTGTCTATGCTCATTGTTATACTAACGCTTGGGCGTGAATATTTACGTAGGTGATCGTAAACGAATCTTGCGGTTAGGTGTATCTCGCCTTGCAAGTACCCGTATGCGATCAGATGGCCGTCCGGGAAAAGCGTGATATCGAAGTGCATATGACGGATCGAAGAGGGATCTAGAATCTGAGGGTCATTTTCGCTGACATCTTTCCCGAGGTAATAATCGAAGATAGGAGCTACAACCCCGGTGAAAGAGCCTCCGGCATCAAAGAGAGGGCGAAAAGCCCACGAATCCCAATATGCACTGTGGGGACGTGGGGGGTCTACCGTAAATGCATCCATGTCTGTCAAGACAAAGAAACGCTGGCTCAGGACGTCGGTGTGGACATTGAACCAGACGTGGGTACAGCCGATGCCCGGAGGAAGAGCCTTGGGGCGAAGAAGAAGCTTCTTGTAGCCATGAGGATGTCTTCCCAGGTAATTTCGGGACCGGGAGCATGCGTGCATTAGGCTGGGTTCCGGGGGAAGACGCCATCTTGTTGGGATACATCGTGGGGGAACAGCGTCAGACACCTCAACCAGGGCGACACGAACAAGTCTGGGCTCGGCAGAGTTCATCGAGGCCAACCAGATCATGTCTTGAAGTTCACCGGGCAGTTTGAGGAATTGTTCAAAGCTGCCTCGATCCATGTCGGGTGGAGGTACCGAAGAAGTTGACATCGGACAAGTAGTCAGGATACTGAGCGAAGATGTTGGGCGCGAAAAGAAATGGGGGTCAACTTTGGCTTGTTAGCTTGATACTCGACTCAAAATTGGGAGAGTGGCAAGCAGTAGATCATAACATACCTTTTCTTAGTGCTTTTCGTATATGTCATGATGTAATGATGTGATGTCCTAGTAGCAAGGTATTCCACGTATGACAGCATACAAGAACGTCGTGATCGATTGTTTTTGAAAAGCGAAACCAACCCGACGCGATCAACCATTTAAAAAGCGGGAGGATGACCGGAGAACCTGGCGCGGAAAGCGCCTTTCTGATGGCTTCAACTTCATCCTGACTGACCACTGACCAGGACAATGTGAGAGGCAGAGGGGTGACAGGAACAACGGGGATTAGGTAATCACAGTTCGCGGCAGAGAAGAAGGGGAGTTCTGCATTGATTCTGGTTATCATTTTCCAGGTAAGGAAGGACCGACGATGTTGACGTTGAGATGGATCAGTTGTCTGGATGGAAAGTCTGGAATTGCCCTTCAAATGTCAGGTACGATGTTCATGCCCTACGGGAGGCGGAAGTAGACGTTAAAAATAACAACAACAACAACAACAATGTCAGGTACGATGTGTGGTTGACAGCCTGCAGTGGACTTGCGATTAGGTAAGCATGCCGCTGTAATGTAGCACGTGAATGCACGCCTGTATGCCGCTATGATTCCCTGCTATGGTGCCTGCAGCCGCTGATGCTTCGAGTTGGAAACAACAACCAGGAACACGCAGAGCGGACTAAACAATAACAAACATGGACCTTAACATTCCGGAAGTCCAGGTGAGAGATACCCAGGTTGCGAGGACAAACTTAAAAAGGTACTGGATTGCTGACAGCGCATACGGTTCGTTCAAAGAAGACATGAAAATGATATTCCACAACTGCTCGGCCATACCCTGGTTGCCAGACCATCATTGTCGAACCACCATCACCGACGATTCCTTTTTGAGAAGCGGAAACACGTCCGCGTCCTTGAAACGTCGAAACGTCTGCCCTTTCCTGGTCAAGGTCACATTGAGCCTAAAGGCTAAACTCCTGTTCCTCGTGCTCGGATCTTGCCTGCCGCATTCGCCTTCTTCTTCGCCCTCGATCCCTCCCCCGCAAGAAAGTGTCCAACACCTCAGCTCCATGCTCCGAGCTAGGTAGCTAAGTGCTACCGGATACAGGTTGGCCGCAAATTGAGGTGCCTACGATCCCCGGATCTGGGGAAATGGGCCACCGACGCGTGGTCACCCACCTAATTTATCCAATGCCGGTTCAAAAGGCCAATGCACCCCAAGCATCCCCAGATTGACAGGACCCCCAGCAATGCCAACCTGCATGAACTATGAACAGGGCTAGCTCAACCGAGAACAAGACACCCGATCAAGCGAAGGAAACATTCCAGAAACCGGGATTCGACGGAGGCTCTTCGAACAATTCTGCCCCTTGATACTTGCCCCCCCCCCCCCCCCAGCTTTACCCGGTTGACCGTTCAAGACACCCGACAACAGAATCACAAAGGACCTTCGAGTGTTACTATTTTCATGCAATGGCCACCGCCCCAATACGTCCAAACCTTGGCCTTGGGGTGTCAGTAGCTGGATCTGGGTAGTCATGGTGCCCTTGGCCTTGTTGCGGAGGAGCGGAATGCAACTGGTGTTTGGTCAGTGAGCGGCGACATGGTCTCCGCAACAACGGTGACATCGCCAACATCTTCCATGCTTGATAATGTCTGGCTACCGAGTATAACTATGCGCCATCCGCCCTCCTTCCAGACAGGCAGATCGACAAGTCCAGGCATAGATCTACTGCAACTTCATCAAACAATACCAAATATCAAGATGTGGCCCTCTCCCAAAGCTGCCTACCTCCTCCTCTTGGCCCGCTCGGCTCTTGTCGGCGCGTCCCCTATCGAGCTTGAGGAGCGTCAGTCATGCCCTTCCATCCATGTCTTCGGTGCTCGTGAGACCACGGTCTCTCCGGGTTTTGGTACCGCCGGTGTCGTTGTCAACCTCATCCTCCAGGCCTATCCCGGCGCCACCTCCGAGGCCATCGTCTACCCAGCTTGCGGTGGTCAGTCCTCTTGCGGCGGCGTCCAGTACGGTGATTCGGCCAAACAGGGCACCAACGCCGTCGCCACGGCTGTCAACAACCTCAACGCTCGCTGCCCCAACACTCAGATCGTTCTTGTTGGATATTCCCAGGTGCGTTTGCGTCATGCCTTCTACCATATGTGTTTCGTCAAGAAAGACCCTAACCTATGCGGTCAACAGGGTGGCCAAATCATCGATAATGCTGTTTGTGGAGGACCGGATACCGGTTCCGGTATCACCACCAGCACCCCCGGCATCAACGCCAGCGCCCTTAACCAGGTCAAGGCCGTCATCATGATGGGCAACCCCCGTTACCGCGCCGGCCTGTCCTACAACGTTGGAACTTGCACTGCTTATGGCGTATGTCCTTCCTCTCCCTCCTATTTCCGTCATCACTGCGTCCAACAACCCATTACTAACCCTTTTCCCCTTACAGTTTGATCCCCGCCCTGCCGGCTACACCTGCGCCTCGGCCTCCAAGCTCCAGAACTACTGCGACTCGCCCGACCCGTACTGCTGCACGGGCAGCGACCAAGCCACCCACCAGGGCTACGGCACCAAGTACGGCCAACAGGCCCTCGCTTTCGTCAAGTCCAAGCTCAGCAGCAGCGGTGGCGGCGGTGGAAGTACTCCTACCAACCCTACCAACCCTTCTACCCCTACCACCCCCAGCACAGGGAACTGCGCGGCTAAGTGGGGACAGTGCGGTGGGCAGGGCTGGACCGGCGCGACTTGCTGCCAGTCGGGATCGACTTGTCAGGCTGCTAACCAGTGGTACTCGCAGTGCCTCTAAGTTAGGGAGTGCTGGGTACGTGGGTGAATGGATAGGTGGTGGTGATAATGACATGGGGCCTGAAGGGTGTCTGACTTTGGGGCAGTCTGAATGGTTCCATGGGTCGACAACTTCTTTGTACATGAATATCTTTATGCTGATGCTGAAATGAACATACTATGACGGCCACTGTATCAATGGGCCATGACGATTCGTCTTCCCACTTTTCCCACCTCCGACATCCAATCACTGCATGATCCATTGCCTGCCCCTTGGTCTCAACCTCCCCATGGTCTAGAAATCCCATGCCTGAATAGGTATTGGAAGGGACAGTGAAGGGTATGCGTCGTTGCAGTAGTTGGTCATGTGTAATACTATCATTCGTATTCCACCCTTGGTGAAGGATACTGAAGGATTTGGAGCTCCCTCTAGAGCCACCAGGTGTGTCACTCGCGCCAGGTTTGTCAAGACCTGGGATGAAGGCTACCGTCAAACCTGAAGAGAAGGAGTACGATTACAATGGAACTTGTCGGTGAATTGACTCACGCTTCCCTTTACGCCGCTCGGGTTTGCAAAGGTTTGGTCAGTGAAGAGTACTGCACCAGGTTACTCATGGAAAATTAGATTTATTTTGCATCTGATTAGCATTTAAGAACTCCTCGGCCTCAACCGCAAACTGGACCTTCTCCTCTACCACCATCCTCAAACTCCAACAACGAATACCAAAGACAGCCCAAGATCCCAAATCGCAACCACATCTCGACACACCAGATCAACCCACGTGACAGACCTTATGACAAACAAAATGTCCACCCACACCACCCCCCTCCTCGACAGGAAGGTGTTACTAGCCCTCGTCCCCCTCGCCTCCCTCGCAGCTTCCCACCCGCACGAGGGTAACCCCAACGCCCACGGGCCAGTGAATTTCTCCGAGATTGCTCAAAGCATCGCGGCAGCGACGATCCATGTCTCCACCCAACCATCATCAGCTGTCGGTAGCAGCCACTCAACACACCTGACCCCTTCGCTCCTTCACGGAATCCTCCCAAACATCACCACCTCAACCAGCACATCCACAGATACAGACCCCCTGGTCATCATCCCCGTCACCGGCACCGTAACCGACCTCGTCAACTACGACACTTACACCATCCCCGCCTCACTACCACCCATTCCTGCGCCCAGCGCCAGCACCACCACCACTACATCGTGGGCAGAACAGGAGACAAGGACGCAGACGGTTTGGGCAACTGTTGTCAAACAGACCCAGGTGGTAACTGTCGTTAAGACACTTACGCCTGAGCACAAGGCGAGTGCTACATTGTCGACGACGTCGTCGAGTCAGGCGTGGCCTAAGGGGGAGTGCACGGGGAAAGGAGACGTGGCAGTTAATGGCAAGTGTGTGCCTAAGACGATGGTTACTAGTACTACTACTACGAGGGGCGGAACGAAGTCTACTACTTCGTCTTCGGGTTCAACCTCCAGCAGTGTTAGCTTTATGATCACTTCACCTACTTCAACTAGCACATCCACCAGCACCACCGCCACATCCACCTCAACAGATACAGACCCCCTCGTCATCATCCCCGTCACCGGCACCGTAACGGATCTAATCAACTACGACACTTACACCATCCAAACCTCCCTGCCTCCTATTCCTCCTCCTCCCAGGGCTAGCGCTAGCAGCAGCAAGTCCTTGAGCACGGCCTCGACCTCGGATGATGATCCATTGGAAATCATCCCCGTCACTGGTACAGTTACGGATCTAGTTGACCACGACACTGTCACGCTGCCGAGTGCGACTGCTACTACGGTGGTGGTCATCCCCGTCAGCTCATCAACCTCCACGTCTAGGGGCGGTCAAAGCATGGGACAGATGCTGGGACACATCCAGGGGATGGGACAGAGCAGTCGTTTTGTGGTGCATCCTACTGTGAGCGTGGGGGATAGGTTGACGGTTGTGAGTGGGAGTGATGGGAGGACTACTATCATGAGGGCTTCCCCGGGTACCAATGCTTCGGGTGCTGAGGGGGAGTCCTGTAAGGAGGAGGCGTAAAGGGGAAGAAGTATTGGTCATGGAAATTGAGGAGAGTCTTCGAGCAGGCAGCGAGAGAGAAGGGTAAAGAGAAAATGCTGAGGTAGGGTGGTCCGATTTAGCAGTGATGGGCAATTAGCGAGAAGGGAATTGCAGTTCGGTAATATCAGGCTGTTTCTTCACGAAATACGAACGTAAATAGTTCCAATACATCTTTTTGTATGTGGTTTAAAAGGGATAACTTATGATAGGAAAGGTGGTATGATTTGCGGCGAAGCCTTGACGGACTTAAAATGGCCATCCTCATGGCAACAATGATTGACCTGAATGATGCATAAGCAACGAATACGACCAAATGATAGGAACCTGCACCATCATCTGGTGTGGAAATGGCGATATGATAAGGGTGGGAACAAGCCTGAAGATCCCGTATCAAATACATCCATTCAGAGGTTCCGGTAAAGTTCATGACCAGCTCTTTTGGACCGGTAGCTCAACATGGAAGGGTCGGGCAGTACGTGCTGTAGTCAATTATTGACCTCTTCATGTTTGCGTTTGACACCAGTGACTGTGTCGATCGAGTCGAAGGAGGCAGGAGTCATAAGAAGCTCATCCAATTCTTTGTCGAGTTCGTTGCTGCTGGGGTAATCATAAAGATTGAACACTGGTGGGCAAAGGTCGGGGATGATTACATCCTTCCCAATTCCTACGCTAAGCAAATTAATGCGCATGGGATTTTCATGTTCTTCAACCGTCCCGTGATCGATATATCCTCGAAAGGATCCCTCACCTAACGAATTGGTCTCTGAATAGTTCCTGAGGATGCCTCCTTGTGTGTTCCCATCAGCAGCCTTGACGTCAGTGTTAGAGTCTGTGACACCAGTGCGTATGAAATCGCCCAGGTCGCTATCGCGAAATGGGTGGTAGCTCCATGGCTTGAGCAAGGGATCATCAAAAGATATCGGACGGTTATATGTGCTCAGGAACTCATGAGCTGAGGTTAAGGCTTGAATGGCTTTGTCTGTAGGTGTAAGCATTGTCGATTGCTTCGTGTCCTCAGAAGTCGCTCTATGGGCACTCCCCGATTCGTTTTCTTCCAAGGCCTTAAGAGGGAAACAGCGGAACGCAATGTGATAGCACTTTTCGGGGCCTTCATGGGCCTGTGCAAGAACTAACGCGCGAATTTTCGTTCTTCCTGTTTGGCTGCTTGCCCTGGTTGGGAATGCATGGTATTTGTCGGAGCCAAGCTTCTTGAGAATATCCTGCATATCGAACGACCCTCGCCATATTCCACAGGTAACAGCGCGAACACCCCACTTTACAATGACAAGATACACGCTGTGGCCTGTCGAACTCGCACACATTGCAGATACACGCCTGGTTTTTGCGAAGTGGGAGGGGCCAATGGACACCATTGGGTGCGTCTATCGATTGGGGACGCCAGGATAAGAACCTGGTGCTCCATGTGGCAATATGAAGGTTGGATATGCTGTATGTTTGTACATCTGCAACGTCCAAGAGTTGGTATTGAATGTGCTTCGGAGCAGAATCGTCAGGTGTGTAGTAAGAGGGGGATTCCGTCCCTTCCAGGATCAGGATATCATGACGGCCAGCATCCCTCCACGTCCCAGGCATAGCATCCACGCTCTTCCTGTCCAAAAGAGGGTGGCCTATCTTGGCAAAACCTCTCGTATCAAGATCTCGTCGGAGAATCAAAACCATAGGGCTGCGCGTGCCACATGATGGGCGCAAAAGTGTGCAATTCAGTTCTATCAGGTAAAGCGGTCCCCGAAAACAGAGCTCTGTGTTCTCGAACAGACGTGCATTGATGCTGAGGCCACAGTTTGTCATCTCGAATCGGAGTCGAGCCTTATCAAAGCGTTGTGTTTCAAGGGCAGAGACGGATCTGAAGTTTCTGGGTGAGCGGGCCAGGATGGCCGCATGAGTGTCTTGGAGCGTGTTTCTGAAGTATTGTTCTGATAATTGCGCAGTGTATCAGCATACACCATATCGCAGTATAGTGGTTGTTCGTTTCCACGTCATGGAGTTGCTCCCGTACCTGAAATGACTGGAGGCCAGCTTGGAGCCCCAAAAGTCTCGTCGTGCCATACCAGGATTGACTCGTCATTGTATTTGCGTAACAACTCTTGCTGTAACCTCACAAAAGCCTTTTCCCCTTCACCGTAGATCAAGGGCATGTGGACTCCCAACAAGCCAAGAAGGCTATAGGCATGATCTTCTGTGCGGGTAGTTTGCCGGTTTGCAGCCCAAGACAGCTTGGTAGCCAAACAGCATCGGCGGAAGTCAGCGAGATGGCTGTGCTGTATCCCCGTAGCATATTCAATCTCAGTAATCCAGTCTTCCCGGGATCCTAGTGGCTTCCATTCGGCGTCGAGAAACTCAAGCAAATTGGGAGCTAGAAGTTCTTGAAGGGTCCAGCCTCGAGTAAACCATCGACTCCTTTCGAAAGAGGATCCGAGGCGGGAAACATCAGCCAGGTATGCGTAGCAGACTGAAGCAGACTCGTACCACGAGAACATGGAGTTGATGGCCTCGCTGAGCTCGGTTTGATCGCTTTTATCAATGCAGCAGGTGTCGATCTAGATGTATTTCCAACCGTGAGAAGCGGCATATCGGCAGGCGTTCTCGATCTTGGACCAGCCTTTCTTTTCTCTCCGCATGTTCGAATCAAAGTCTTTCAAAGTCACTTCCTCATCCCCCCAAGTATGTGAAAGTATTGCGTAGGCGGGTATGTTGTTGATGTACCACACCAAGTCGAAAGAGGCTGTGTTGAGAAGTCTCGTGTCGAAGCCTGGGACAGATCATGACACGCTGGTACCTGTTATTCGGAGGCTCGGAGCTGGAGAGGTCCGATCGGATCGTACTTACGAAGAAGCGTGTATTGGATCGCGTAACGTTGAGTTGTTATGGAGCTACGATCAATGCATCCCCAAGGTTCGGATTTGTCGAAGGCAAAATCCTAGATTAGAGCTACTTAGGCATATGTCAGGCTTCAATAGTCTGATACGGGTCTACTGTGGTATTGAGCAAAAGTAAAACCCCCCTGTCAAGGTACCTGGCACGGACCACCACGGCCAAAATTTCGGGGTTGTGTAAGGTTCGGTACTTACCCATAACACCAAGTAGAGTTGAGGGCAAAGTACCTGTTCCAATGACGTTACACTGCTTCTGACACAGCACTTTCAGTTGTTGACGAGTCTGGTGCGTTCGATTGTGGACTCTAAGTGGTTTGCGTAGCCAAAATGCTTCGACTATGGCGGTTCGGGCGTGTGATAAGCAAGCCGTATTCTAACAAAAAGAGGAAGATGATACACTCGGAAAGTTACTGTTCAGCCACGTCGCGATTGACCACACAGCGGACGCGATACAGCCACAGAAGCCACAGGTCAGACATCGGACAACCGCCTCGCATGACGTCATTCTGGCTGCTGTCTTGTCTCTTTCCTCCGCGGAGGAAAGAGCAAACACAGGCTTTCCAAGACATTTCGTTTTCTTTGGGTTGATGTTTCCGTATCAAAAGCCATTGAGCGAAAAGTAAAAAGGACAAGAACGAGCGTGGGATCTCTTCCTCGTTTTGTTCCATCCCGTCTTCAATGGCTCCCTCATTTCTTCGTGACCTGCCCCTCCCATCCCATCTGTTGGCGGAAATCATCCAAATTGAGCTTTGAAACGACGACCGAGCAACATAATGGGAAGAAGACTCAGAATCGTCAATCGGCCACCGATTGGCACGGACCACGTCCTCTCGTCGGCCCTCTTCCATCCGCCAACGATATCTTGACGACGACGTAGAATCTGGACTTCTTTCCAAGGTCTCCCTCGGCCTCATCGCGACCCTCGCTCCACCGAGCCCACTACCACGCGGAGTACCCCCGCCGCCCCCACGCGGATCCCCTCCCCACACACACAAAGTCCAGATCCACGACGACCGTGCCAAGGTCACCTCCCTCAGTGGCTTCAAGGATGCTCGACACCTGGCCATCGCCGAACAGCGTCGCAATGACTTGAAGCAGAGGGTGCTCGCTGGCATGAAGGGCTTCTCCTCCTGGGAGGAACAACATTGCAAGTCCGATGCCGAGCTCAAGGCCATCAAGAACAAGAAGATCAGGAGATACTACGAGTCCCAAAACGGGACGCTCGATAGATGGGTCGAGGTCGATGCCTTGGTCATGGCCGTTGCCGACGATGTCATCGACAGCATGAACCCCGATGCCGATAGAGACGGTATCGCCATTCGCCGAACGCCGTGTCCCCCTCGCCGACTCAAAGGGCGCCGTTGAAGCCTTTCTGCCCCCCGAGCACACCGAGAAGCGCCGCCGTGACGATCGAAACGCGAGATGGGCTATAAACACAAATGTCATTGCCAATGTCTTCATGCTCGTTGGAAAGCTGGTCAGTATGCGGTTTAGTCCATCGCTTTCGTTCGCTGCCAGCACCGCGGACTCGGCCTTGGACTTGTTCTGTACCCTGACCATCTACGGCACGAATCGCATTGTCTCATGGCGTCTGCGCGCTCTACAGCTCAAGTACCCCGTCGGAAGACGACGCCTTAAGCCTATCGGTATCCTTGTCTTCAGTGTCATCATGGTTGTTTCCTTTATCCAGATCCTTCAAGTGTCAGTTACAAAGTTGTTACCCGGCGGCGATAGGGATGTTGCGCCTCTGCCTCCTATTGCCATCGGGGCCATGCCTGCCAATGCCATCAAGGGCATCATCGGGCTCATATGCAGACCCATCATGACGACGCAGGTACAAGCTCTGGTGCAGGACTGCAAGACCAAATGTGTACTTCAACACTGCCTCTCCTCTTTCCCCTGTCGTTGAAAGCTTCAAGTCGTTGACGGCATACCATGCAGGCGATGGTGTTTGGGTTGAACTGAACGTACTGTTGGACGAGAGCACCTCGCTGCCTTTGGCACATGATATTGCCGAGACGCTGCAGTATTGCTACGAGAGTCTTCCAGGAGGTGGACAGAGCTTTTGTCACGATGGACTATTCCACCTTGGGGCCCACGGGACACAACCAATGTCATTGATCGGTACGCTATGGCCTATGGGCTGGATCGCGGTATGTCGTCAAGAGCTCATTGCCGCGATTACTTCTGCCGAACCGAGGTTGCTACCGCAATGAAAGTGTCCACGTTGGACGGGTGTGTCTGGGGTTTGCTACATCAATCAAGTAACACAACTTTTATCGTTTCCATGATCCAGACTTACAGTGTGATAACGGCCGGTTGAGCCCAACATGGCAGATTCCCAAGGTCAACATCGCTTTGGGGTGCGGGGCTTAGTCGTATGGAAAAGGATAGTCACGGAAAGTTAACATTCCGATAACTCAACATCCAGCCTTCGGCAGGGTTATCTCGAACCTTTTCTCACATCCACTTCTCGGTGGCAATGCCATCCCACCACACTATAAACAGATTACATCTGGCATCCACAATAAGAGATGCCGAGCGAGACGGGTCAAGCACCGTGGTGCAACTAATACCGGTGCAAGGCTTGGCTGGTAGCACTGGTGGTATCTGCCGGCCTTGGCTGCATGCAATATACAGACCTCTTCCACCTTCCGTATTCATCAACAAGAGCATCACACAAACTTGTACCGCATTGTCGGAATGCCGTGGCACTGAAAATCTTCTCCAGTCATGAACCACAAATGAAGAACATATGGACCCACGAACTTATAAGGCAGACGTTGGCAGGGGAGACAGGAGGAAACATGGAGTTCGTACCCACGATCCCGCCCCCTTTGCTCGGTACATGAGAGCCGAGCCGGTAGAGCCTCCATCTCTTGGCCAGATATCGCCATCCCCGCTTGAAGCGGGTAAGACTATGCAGTGAGACAGCTAGGACTTCCAAGGCAATCCGTCGTATCAGACTTCACACCTGCCAAATTGGGTATATAACGACAGTGAGTGTCTGCATGTCGCAACTGTTGCCTCCAGCTCGACCTTCCCAGAAAAGGCTATGTGGCCGGCATATCTCACAAATAGTCCAGATTTCCCCGCTCTTGGTAAGCATTCTCAAGATCCAGACCGTTGACATCTTGCCAGTGCTACAGTAGGAAGAGAACGTCAGTGGACAAGGTTGCAGTGTCGGGATTTATAGGGTTTATGACGATCGACGGGACCCGTCGTCAAGGGCTGTAAGGTACACGGGTATAAGATCAGATCACCTGCCTTGCGTCAACTCAGAAATATCTCGACCCCTATCTCACCTTGTTGGACTCAATCCCAGAGGCAAGCATCAACCCAACATGAGAACCTCCGTCTTCGCCCTGGCGGCGTCCCTAGCCGCCCTGGCCTCGGCCAAAGAGAAAGCCGTCGACATGAAGCTCAAGGCCGAGCTCTACGACAGCGGTGCCAGACATGAGCATATCATGGCGCTCAAGCACGTAAGCATCCCGTCCATTCCGTCCCGCTCTTCCATACTCTCCCCTCCATCCCTCCTCCATTCCTTCTCCATCCCTCCTCCATTCCTTCTCCATCCCTCCTCCATCCCTTACAGTCACTCTCACTCATATGACTTACACCTCATCACCGTAGCAAACCTGGGCAGAGCTCGACGCCGCCGGCGTCTACGACTCCACCCAATACAAGAAGTTCCCCTCCTCCAAGCTCGACTACGTCCCCTGCACCAAGGGCTACGCCTCCTACATCCCCGGCGACGCCAAGTACACCTTCCGGTGCAACAACCTCGACCTGTACGACTTCAAGACGCACGCCGAGCTCGGTTCTAGCTCCGGCCGCGGCGCCGGCTCCTGGGGCTGGACTTCG
>RAOH01000653.1:0-16193 GCA_009804965.1 Neurospora sp. FGSC 26632
CGCCGCCGCCGCCGCCCAGCACGTCCAGCAGCAGCAACAGCAACAGCCTACTTACATCTCTCCTCCCTCATCCCGTGGCAGCTCCCGCTCGCGCGGCGGTTACGCCTCTCGCGACACCTCGCCACCCGGTCTTTCCAGCTCCGCATCTTCCTACACCAGCTCCACCAACGGCAGCCGCTCGACGACTCCCGACAGTGAACTGGACCTTCCTCACTCTTACGTTGCCATCAAGGGCGACGATTACTACCAGTCTGCTGCCATCCCGCCTTGCGTTCCGGAGAAGGATGCCGCGGCCGTGTATTTCAGCAACACGCGCGGCGCCGTCTCCTCGGCTGCCGGCAACAAGCGCGGTGTTCTCCCCTACGAGATCACTGCTGAGGGCCTCGATGATGGCAGCAGGGTGAAGCGCATGCGCGGCATGCTTGGGCGCGTGTTTGGCGCTAACACTGATCGGAATGGTATTCCGGTCAGGTAATTCGACCTGTTGGACTGACAAGGTCATGTTTTTTTTTTGCTCTTTGTTTCCTGTTTGTCTCATCACTCGTCACTACTCTATGCATTGCATCGAAATGCATTGACTGCATTCATATCGGCGTTTTTTTACCTCTTTGGGAAAGGGTGGTTTCGGTTTTTGCTTTAGACCTTTTTCACACCAAAAAGCGAGGTGTTCACTGGCTGGCGAAGTTCTACATCAGCATCATTGTCATCATCATCATCATCACAGCATTTTCATACAGGGGTGGCTGGTGGTCTGTTTGTATCGGTCTGGTTTTGTTTTTTTATTGTTGGGCATATATTACTGTCATCTCTCTCCTACTAATGATGGGAACGAATGGGTTGGAGGGCATCTTCGGGATATACAGGGATGGTTGGGTTACATGATGGGAATATTATGTGATGATGGACGATGAAGGGACCTAAGGAATGGGTCTTCTGGCATCAAGAAACTGCCGGAATATTTCGCTACATGACAAACCAAACAAACAAATGGGAATAACGTTCACACTTGCTTATCCTTCTTTGGGTTAGCAAGGTGACGATTCAAGCAATCACTTCTCTGACTTTTTTTTTGCAACATGCCATGACTTGTGAATGAATGATTCGTCAACTACTCTTTTAAACACGCAATGCGGCAAAATACCTCCAACACCTCGGCGCAACATTTTTTTTTTCCCAACACGTGGCCGTGTTCTCGACACGAAAACGTACGTTATGCGAATAACCAGGTTCGTCCTTGGTGATGGTGGCGAATCCATCCGATCCGCTCGCTGCGAAGCTCCATAGAAGCTGTGGAGCCCTCGTGTAGGATGGAGCACATCCAATACAACTGCAACTGCAATGTTGGGGATGGAAGTTCGGATGAAAAAGACGGCCGGGACCTGATTGGAAGTTGTGGGGTACCTTGCTGACATACATATTCGGATACATAAGGTATGCACGCGAAAAGGGATGCGATGCAGTGTAGTGCAGTGGGAATGTGGAATGGGAATGGGAATGGGAATGCTAAATGCGAAATGTGCATCCGGATGTTGCTGATCGTCGAGGTTCAGGTACGGAGATACGGTACTTTGGTACATACGGATGGATTATGGTGTCGGATTATGGATGGAATTCAAGGAGTCAGTCAGGGACAGAATGGTATGGTAGGGTAGGCTACTTCCGCACGTGGATCATGGGACGGGACGAAATGGATGCCGTTCGTGGTTATTTTTTGTGGGTGTGATATCCGGTGATGAACTCGCAAGGCAGATGCGCGCACCGTCTGTAGGCACCTAGTCTAGGTAGTCCAGAGGATCGATCATCGACGATGCTCTAGGCAGATTATCCATTTTAAGTTGCAAGTCTTTTTCACATTCGGTATCATTGATAGTCACTTTTGTTCACATTATCGGGGCAGCCGCGTGTTCATATGCCAATGTACACGACGAATATAAGACAACTTACACTACATCCTCTCTAATCAACTTCTTTAGTCCATCGACTCTATCGCCCTATAACTGACTGTACATCCGCAGTACATACCTACGCCGTATCATGTCATGTAATGTCAAGTCATATCGCAATTGACAATAAGCCTAATTTCCCAGCGGGAGTCAGACTGGCTCATAGATACCACCCCCAATATTAGAATAAAAAAACATCGACTTTCCACCTAGCAAGCCAGCCTTACCCGCATCCGACATGTAAGCTATCAAAAGCAACGTGCTTTCATTAAACAAATGCACATTCGATATACATAACGCAGGCAGGTATGGGGTGCATCCCGTTACCGTAGGTATCCAGTAGGCTGACTTTCCAATCTTCTTCTTCATGTTGTTCATCCTGTTCATTCTGTTGATATCATCGTGACTCACGAACGACATTTCAACAAATTTCAACACTTTTCATCTCCCGCTGTTCCCGCCTCCGTCTCGACCTCCCGCTCGGTCAAAGCACAATTCCCACCACACCACAGGCGACAAGCCACAATGAAGGAAACCACCGTACAAGCCATTGCGCCAAGCGGACGGGCGGGCGGGATCTCATGACTAACTAACTGACTGACTGACTGGCTGATGATCATCCGAACTGGATTCGCGTACGCGTCCACAATTCCGCGGAAAAGGGGATGAAGCAAGGGAGGGAGGAACACGCGTTCATCTCCTATCACAAAAAGTAAAAGGCGAATCTCGAATCTCGGTGTCCCGACCTCTTGAGATGATGGGATTCTTGGATTCTTGGCATAAAGTCGATTGAGGCGGAGTGCAGAGGGAGCCCACTACTTAGTGCTGTACCCCGCCTCGAGCCCGCCCGCTAGGAGGTCCCCGCTCTTCGCCGAGTCCGCCAGGTACAGTACATACCTTAACGGCCACCCCGGACGGTCACGGTCGCACACTGGCCCGGCCCCGGTTGATCGGTGGTCGGCGGTCGGGTTTCACGATAGCCGATGCCGGTGCCGGTGCCGGTGCCGCTAAGCCCGGGGTTTCGACGATGCCCAGACCCAGACTCTGCCGAGCATGATGCCAATCTGGTCGGGTCTGTTGCGGTCGGCGGCCAAGCCAGGGTCTTGAACTCTTGGCTTTGAGGCGCATTAGCTTATCCCCGGGCGATCCCCGGCCCCCCCCCCCCCCCCCGGTCCACGCGGGGCTAGGCTAGGCCATCAGGGTTCCCCGTTAGGAGGTGGCATTGCGAAATCGGCTCGCGGGGGTTAGTGGACACGGTGAGTCCGGGGTCTAGAATCTAGATTGAATTTAGAACTGCCGTGGCCGGGCCCGTGGTATGCATTTCCTTGTTTGCGGTGATGATAAAGTTGGAAATTGTTTATGCGACGACGGTCGACGAGAGTGGAATTGTGGTTCGTGCATCTCCGTGACTCCCGTCGTGTGGTCGGTCCTCTACGGAATAGCGCCGACGTTGGATGTTCACATTTGCGAGCTTTATGCGAGTTTGTTGGTCCTGCTCGTAGGATTGTGCATATCAAGTTCCTAGTGGATACTCGGAACGGGAGGTTGGAGTTTCGTTCGGAAAGTTGGTCGCCGGCCGCAGATGAGGGCCCAGCTTTCAGCCCTCTAATACCAACCAAACCGACCGCATTTACCAGCCAGCCGGGTGGGCGTTCGTTGCTGTAAGCTGGTTAGTTGCCTTTACCAACCTTCTGGAAATTCCATGAGCAAAATATGAGTTTGAAAGTTTCATGTTAGTGATCATTTCCTTGATGCTGTTGGGACCATCTGCCAAGCGCGAGTTTTCACGTCAACTCTCTCCAGTCCAGCGGTCAACTCTCTACCGAACGAACGGATGACACCAGCCAAATTCATCTTGACCGAGCCATGCTGCGATATCACCACTCCCGCGTCTTTAAAAACTGCATTTTGAAGCAAGCGCCCCAAAAGATTTTCCATGGTGAGTTGGCTGTTGTTGGTCACCACTCTGTCGAATGCTGTACATACATATGCTCCGCTCGTTTGCTTCATTTTGTCATGTGTAGGAACCCGGTTGGTGACCCGTCAATCCGTCAATACAATTGTTGGTTGCAAACGGGCGAGTACAGTATTGGTTCAATTAGCCATGAATGGATGGATGGATGGATGGCTGGTTGGGGACGAGGCTGAGAGTTATCAAATTTCCACAACCTTGATCACTGCCATGATTGTACTTGCCCCTAGAGCCTTCGAGGTTATCATTGGTACATCGTGTGTACGTGTACCTGGCGAAAATGCCATCTTGCGACTCAGTGTCCTTCGTCGTACCCCCACCGTGGCCGTGGCATAGCTATGTTCCATGAAATTGGAAGCTTTTGTCCGACAATTCCAATACCCTCTATTCGTATACTATCGTCGTACCCTCAAGTCGTAACGCCGTACGCGTATAAAGGTGTCAGTGAGTGAGTTCGCTTGCTTGACCAAGATGAGAAAAGCTCCATATAGAATCAAGCGTGTAAGTAATCCGGTGGGTAGGGTAAGGCAGCCTCACGTCAGCCGCTTTTTTTTTTTTTTTTTTTTTTTTTTTTTTTTTTTTTTTTTTTTTTTTTTTTCTTTTTTTTTGTATCGTCGATCCTTTCCCGTATGTATTCCCGTACCCGCTATGACGCTGTCATTTCCCATACTTCTTATCAATTTCGCACCCGCATCCGCATCCGCATGTGTGCTTAGGTTGGGGGCTGAGCAACTTTATCGTCTGGTATTTTTTTGGGACCAGACCGGACCGCTCTCGGTCCTTGATTCTTGCGGTTCCAAGGAACCCCGGATTTTCACGGTTCCTCCGCCACTGTTGTCCTGTCAAGCGGGAAGCCCCCAGCTGTGCTGCTACCTTGAAATGTGCTGCTGGTGTTGTATTGCTGCCGCGGTAAGTAGTCTATTGGTTTGTCTCCCTGCGTTTGTCAATAGCTTCACCCGGGTTCTCAAGGCTTGTTCGTCATCAGGCACTTCACTTCTGTCCAGTGTCCACACTCCCCGAAGAAAACCAAAATGGCCTTTCACGAATTACCAATTCGCCCAAGTTGCCGACGAGATGGAAGACTCCACGAGAGCTCGCCATCAATATCATATCATGTCCGCGGGCCTGGGGAGGCTATGCCATGACTGCGACGCAAATCTCCCGGCCGGGCGCCGATTGGCTAGGTCCAGAGGCTGGGTTAGGTTGGTGACATGACCATCGCCGCTGTGTGTTACCACCACCGGTAGATGCTATGCAATGATGCGGGTAATGATTGGGACGAAAGAGGATGGCTCTGCCTTGTTCAAACCAAAGGCAGAACAGAAGGCTTTCCGACGAAAACCATCAATTGCACTATCATTCCCGTCCTCCTTCCTCTTGTTTCTCAACTCCGCTTGTGAGTCTCACAACATGTCGACCATCAGATCACAAGATAGATCGCTTTATAACATAAACCTTTATAGTAGTATTTTTCGTTTCCCATGCCTTACCCTATTTCTCTCCAAAAACCGTGTGTTCAAATGCCCACACGAACCGGCGGGCAACGCCATGGCATCTCGCCAGTGTATGTTCCCCAAAACAACGAGACACCAAGCCCCTGTCCCTTAATTCACCAGTCCCTATACCAAGAACCTCTTCCCAAAATAATCAATCATGCTGCTCCTCACTACATCTGCATCTGATGATTGGCGCCCATCCTTCCCATCGCCAACGGCGTCCTGTCCCTAGGATTCTCAATATGATACGCGTACGATTCCAGCCCCGAACCCATCATGTCCACAAACTCAAAGATATGGGTTCCCCTAAACGTCTCCGCCCATAACCTGACTACAGCCGCGGCGAGCTGGCGAAGGTTGGTGGGGTCGGTAGCTGACCCGTCGGTCGACCTCTGTTGGTGATTGTGATTTTGCTGTGCCCCTCCGCCGATAGCCGGGTCAATGGGGACGGCGAATTCGGTCTCGTCTAGCATGCGGCGGAGGCCTTCGAGGAGGCCGTTCTCATCGGTTGTTATCGGGGGATCGGTGGGGCCGATGGACGCGAGGGTCAGAAGCCATTTGGAGATTAGGACGGCACATTCATTGTTGCTCACTAGGAAAAGAGGATTAGTTGGTTTCATCTCTTTGGGTTTTTGGGGGACGGGAAAGCAAGGAAGAACATACTTGAATGTTGCACACCCCATTCAGGCGACTTGGTCCTCGCTACGTAGTTGACGCCCATCTTAACCAAGGGGCTAAGCGCCTGAATAGCCTGATACACTGCACGATTGAGCAGCATACCACGCAAAAGCAGAGGTGCCTCCGCATATGCCCTCCCAGCGGCGTTATAATCACGGGTTTCGAGATGGCGACTAGCATTCAGGTCCGTGTTCAGCCTGATGAACGCCACCCTGTGCAAGGCTACAGAATTGGAATCGACAGGATCCCACGTATCGACCCCCTCTATGTGTCGTTGCTGCTCCACACTGTGAAACCACACTCGGATTGCTTGACAAGTATCCTCATTCTCCTGTCCCCTTAGGGCTCTCTGAATTCCCAGGGACGTTGCAAAAGTTGCCTGCTTGAGCACAAATATGTGCTGGAGGATAGCATGAATGAGAACGTAGTTGCCCAGGGATGTGAGCTGTGGAGGCGGGCCTTGGATCCCACGGTTGAACAACCGGGCAAATGCAACGGGCAAAGGAACTTCGGTATTGGGACAGGTTTGTCGCGCTTCTTGCCACTGAATCGATTCTCCTGCTCTCCACAAACGAGTGGCGTTGGGCAGATAGAGTTGGATCTCGGATGTCAAGAGTAGGGGGACCGTATTGTACGCAACACTGCAGAGGTTGAAGAAGCAGTAGGCTATCAGCTTCGTTCGAGTCGCTGACTCGGTGCGTACCCAACTCTCCCAGTCGAGCGCTTGGTTGGGTTCGCCCTGGAGACCTTCTTCCCTGACCAGAAGGGCAAGTTGGCTCTGCAGGGACAGTGCCTCGTGGAGGATGGCTTTGGCCCCCCAAAGACCTATAGCGAAAAGAAGAAGAATTGCTTGAATGGTCTCGAGGCGTGACTGGGGCGTATTCGGGGAACTAACAAAGGTTAGTGTTTATGAAACGCAGCCATCGAAAACACCTAACTTACTAAGGCTCTCGGTGGGTGTCTTGAGTGACCGGGCGGTCTCGCTGAACAGAAGGATACGAGTGTCGAAACCCAGAGCTCGGTGACGGTCTCGTGGAATGGGGGCTATATGCCGCCGAAGTCGGTAGAAGGCCTTGCACTTCGTAGCTATTTCGGCGTCGGATCTGCTCCAAGGCAACAGCTTTGGCGGCATACCAGAGCGCATGGCCTCTTGATCGTTCAAATCGGTACTGGGCACCTACCGAAGCAATTGCCAGCAACAATTCAGGGGCGGCTTCCACAGGCAAAAAGGTCGGGTGGTGAATGAAGGGCAGATGGTCATGGAACCCAGTGAAAAAGCCCTCCAGGAACCTCTGCAAAGTGTGGCGCGAAGGGAACACGAAGTTGCTGGGGAGAACCGAAGAGAATTCATCGAGCTTGGCTTTCATGACGGAATGGTCCTTTGCCGAAATCGTCAAGTTTGCTGCTTTCATCATATCAGCATGCACTCTTGCACTCCCGTCTGGACCATCTCGAAGCTCCGGCTGCACCGATGGAAACCTCGAAGGAAATGTCGAATTAGGCTTCGAGGGACCACCTCGTAGTCCGCTTTCGAGTCCAGGGCGAGACCACATACTAAACGGTTGTTCCCCGTCGAGGAGTGGAGGGAAAGCGTGCGATGACGCGTAGTCATCCATGAAAAAGGGGTCAAATTCGGAGCCCGGGGGTTGCGTAGAATATCCTCCATTCATAACACCAGGCTCCTGCTTTGGATTATGATTTGCGAAAGACATGGAGTCCGGGTAAGACTTGGCCGGGGGAAGCTCGGGTTGCTGTTGCGAGAGTCCTTGCATCATAGTCGGTTGCATGTGCTGAAGGTTATTGACCTCACCACCGGAGGCAAGGTGCGTCGCCGCATCAGAGAGCAGATCAAGATTACAAGCCGGACCTCTTGATAGAAGCCTAGAGTCAGATGGCATGGACGAAACCATGGAAGGCTGCATACCGCCGCTGGGGAACTGAGGATGCGTTACCGGCCGGTGCTGCGTATTTTTCATTGGGATATCGGTATGATTCTCCAGTGAATGGGGAGACACGGCACTTGACGAAGACGTTTTGCGCCGTTTGTTGCCATCTTTGTGGTTCGCATTGTTGCCGTTGCTGCTGCTGGCGTTGTTATTGTTGTTGTTGGCTCCTTCGTTGAGATGGCAAAGCTTCTCGTGACGGACGAGAAGATCCCTGATGTCCATGTAAGCAGATGTAGGGCAACGCGATGAAAGGACTTGAGCTATCCCAAGAGTCTTGAAATACGATGGTGTAAAGTGAACAGCCAAACAAAGCTAGACTCGAGGGAGAGGGGTTCCAAGTCGTGGGCAAAGGGAGCAAAAAGATTTGGGGATCCGTTGAAGGCAGAAGTGAGAGTGACTGGCTCGGTGGGCTTGTGCCGTCAAATGTAATGTGCACACAGAAAATGCGGAGATGTTGAGATGGAAGCACGCAACTTACCGTCGTCCGAATCTCTTTCCACATCCCTCCCACTCGCATTCGAAAGGCTTCTCTTTGGTATGAGTTCTCTCGTGTCTCTGAACATGCTCGACGCGCCTTATAAGACATCAGTATCGGAGGGAAGATGAGAGATGATATTCAGCATCACTCACCTGAACCGCTTCGCACAGAATTTGCACGGTAAATTCTTTGGCTTCTGAGGGCGGGCCTCTCCCCCCTCGTGCGCATGATTTCCCGGTAGGGAAACAGCGGCCTCAACGGCAACGGATTGTTGGGACATGATGATGCCAGGGTTGTTTGCCTTGTGTACTTGGGGGGTCCGAATGGGTACTACTTGATTATGAAAGGTAGGGACACAGGCTGTTTTGGGGTCTGGAGAGGGGTAGGGAAAAGTCCAAATGGGAACTGGAGACTAGAGTGGTCAAAATCGGGTGGTGGAAGTTGAAGTGGCGCCGTCGATGGGGGTTGGGCAGTGTATGTTTGCGCGGGATGTTTGGATAAGTAGCACCAGGCAATAATACCAGGGACGACCTTTTTTGTTTCCCCGGTGCGGCCCGGCAGTGGACGGATAGACGACAAACTGCCCTGATAGCACCGTACTCAGCGTTGTCGATCACCAGTCCTTCTTTTTGGAGACTGCTTACCCCACGCCGTTGCCAGTTTCGGTTGTGATGTCTTTCCTCAACCCACTTTCTGTAACCTATAAATGGCCCTTTACTGGCCAACTGCAGCTTGCGTCAAGAGGTGCCCAATGGAGAAAGGGCCGAGATGTTGTACGGCTATGGCACGTTCGTTGTAAAGGTCGAGCAAGAGGAGGGCGGGGAGGATCAGGCGGGAGACCAGTTAGGCAAGATGACCGCCAATGACACAACCTAAAGCACGAGAGGAGGTCTGTGAGCCCTTGTCCGCAAGCGGGGTGATGGGTAAGGTCCAGTTGTATGCTGTTCCAATTCGCAAAGGTAATACGACGGCAGTGGCTGGCTGTCGCGTGCGTGAGGAGTCGTCGTCGAGATGAGGAGAACAACACTCGAGCGGACGGATGGGGAAAGGTGAGTGGAATGATGGAGCGATGCGGAGGAAAAGAGGGACGACCCGACGGATAGAAGCTAAGCTGACTTCAAAGCTCTCCGCGCTTCATCCCGTCACCCAAAAAGCGGAGAAGTGCCAATCATGTCGAGTGATGGACGACAGGGGGGAAAGTATCAAGGAATGTCGGATGGAAGTACGTACAATAATAATAATAATAATAATAGCTGTTTGCGATGTCTTGGTTGTAAGAAGACCTCGAGAACCTTTAGCGCGGATGGACAGAATGCCAATGCTGGGAAGGAGAAATGAGGAGAAAGAGGGGAATGGGGATACTGAAGAATGATGGCCGTTATTGTGTTGCCCGACTTCCGTTGGTTTGCTTTTGTTAGCCCGGCAGAGCGACGTAATGCTTGAAATATGTATAAGGCGACCTTCCACTTGTCCCACCCTCTTGTGCTTGGAGTAAGTAGGTAAGTACAGCCACTGGTCGAGTAGGCGGTCTTGAATGGTAACAATGAAACAATCAGAGTAAAGTAGAGTCGCGATTGTTGGAACAGGAACGGAGACTGGAATACTTTCTTCTTGTTGGCTGTCCCTGAAGTAACGTCGATGTCTGGCTGTCCGTTACTTAGCAGAGGTTGCAAAGGTACAGGTTTGAGGTACCCGGACCTCAGATCGTTAGGTGCCGTCGGATGATGTTGCCGGGGCTGTCCATCCAAGTGTGCCGTGGGGAAAGCACTGCGTCCCGTCGCTAACTGCTGGCGGTGCGGCGGGTGAGTTATGGGCGAGGGAAATGGAATTGTATCTCCCAACCAAGTTTCAGGTCCGTCCCCTCGAAAGGGTGGCCGGGAGATGGGAAAGTCGTGTATGTGGAAAAAGATGAAACAGTGTTGACGAGCACACAGCATCATTCCCCATATGGGGCTGCTGTACAGAGCCTGAGGAGGAAAGAGCGTGCAAATTTTCCCGATCAGGAGCTTCCAACCAAGAACGGGCGGACGGCTGAAAACAGCACCCAAAGGCATGCCGCTTGCAACTGAACTCGTCTCCCCGCCCTTGAGCTTCGGGGCTTGCCTGGCCTCCAATAATCCCCCGCATCGTTTCTCCGACGGAACCAAGGCTGCATCTCCGCATGGAATGGAAGAAGAGGGGTCAACCCCCAGTGGAAAGACGAAGTGGCACCGGCCCTTCCCTGCAAACACGGCAGGTGCAAAATGTGGGGGTGGGGGAAGGAACCAATCCCCAGCCAAGGCACACACGGTCCTTGTTGTTCAATCCGGGCCGTCATAAAAGTTGGGGTTCAGCACTCATTTCACAGCTGTATGTTGGAGTGAGTGTCGGGTTGCAGCAGACAAGTGCCTCGGCGAAATGGAGCACTCTTGCTCAGTGCTCAGCACAAGTTCACACTCACAAAGCGGCTGCTCATAATCCAAACAGGCGACCAAGAAAACCCTCCAATGAGCCTGGTAATGTCGACTTCAATCACTCCGAGAAGACACCGGATTCGGACATTTTCTGTCCCTGACGTTGACATGTTCGCATTCACGACGTTTGGAGTGGAGCGGCATCTCTCAAGCTCCGAAACGTCACTCTCCACTCAAGAGATGGAGGTCTTCCATTTGCATGTGCTTTTCCCCGCTTGGACGCACGGGCCTTGGACTCCCTACACTCTGCCCTTTGATTTCACGCCATCGTCGAGGCACCTATCTATCTGAGGGATGGCTTCATCAATACCTATATGGTCAACAGACGCTTCAGCTGCTCCGAGAACTGACTACTAACCTGCCTCGACTACCTCTGTTCCCTTGACTATACCTTACATACTCGAGCCGTTGCTTGCTTCGCCGACCGAGCGAAAACACCCAAGCTGCATTCTCCGTCGTCAAGAATCATGGCCCGGGCTGTGTCGGCCTGGCAATGTCTGAAAGGAAGAGCAATGCAGCTGTTCAAGAAAGCGGGGAAACAGCTAGACCGTATCGGGCTAGCGCAAGGGACGAAGAGCCGAGGAAACCGCCTGTGCCATTTTCTTGAATGTGATTTTGACCTTTGACCAACCACATGTCGCTGCGCAATCCTGTTCCCGCGTCGTCCTTGATTTTCGGTTTATTCTGTGGTCCCCGCAGCCTTGAACAAGGTCGGGACATCGCCCACGCTATGGCGGTTATAAGCGCGGAGAGGAGAAAGAGGAAGCACCGACCTCCAAGTCTCGACGGAAGTGGCGCCCGCGTGTGGAGATGTTCCTTCGCCAAAATCTCCTATTTGGAGATCTGGGGAAGATGGAGTGCACCTGCCGTGGTGACCCCAGATTCCCCTGGCCAAATTGGTGATAGCGGGGAAGAGGCTTGATCGTTTTTCTGGAGACACATCGATGCGGAGAAGCAGCACTTATAATTCTCCCAATTCTTCCGGTTCGATCACTTGCACGAAAATGGAACCCGACTCCGGCGTTTGACGCAAAATATACCAGGAAAACCTCATCAACGGCCGTACCCGAAATAAAACTTGGGTCATCCTCACCGCCCATCCTTCTCCGCCTGGTGTCATAACCTACTGGCAGCTCTCACATGTGTGGTTCGGAGCATCAAGCGCCGTCATTTGGCCCTGACACTGATAGAGGGATGGTGGTATCAACATCCAAACAGTACATATTACCACCACCACACACCACTACGACTTGGTCAAACACATCACGCCTGGTGTTCCCGTGCCCTCTCTGCATCAGTATTTACACGCGCTGCTTTTCAGAGGCATTGGGTCTTAGATTCAAGGCGGCTTTCTTTCCATTTCCATGCCATGTTCAGCTTGGACGACACTCGTTCGCGCCGCCACTGTGAACACAATATGAACCAGCAATTTCTCTCGGCAGAGCTCACCCGGCGTCGGAGAGTATCCCTGGAAAAGACTCAGCTTGGTTGTCAAGGAGCACTTCCGCTGCCTTCAGTTGATTCGGCATAACCCATCCGGCTTGACACTCAGCCATGTCTCAAGCCCATCTCCGTTCTAACTCCCGTCGATAAACCATGCCATCTTGAACTGTATAGTCTTTTCAGACAGACAGTCGATTTGAGACTCATCGTCGATTATGCAACATTCTCTACAATGCACTCAGGGTTACCGGAAAGTGTTACACAGCAGTCAGCCGGCATATCAAGGCCTCGACCACATGTCAGTATACACTTTCGTATATCAACTTCCCAGTACAGCCAACATCTGGAACAACCGCCAAGCATGAACTTTGACAGGTGATCCACCGGCTCTGCAAGCCAAACTTTTTACAGCAAAGTGCCCAAATCTCTAAATATTATGTTATCCGACCGCCATCAAATGACTCGGAGCTTGAGAATCCACGAGCTAGTTGACATCCAGTCTTGACATGGATCATCTATCGACAGAGTCTGTCTCCAGTACATGTTACACAAGCTGCCTTCTGCAAGCGCAGTTGCTGTATTTGCTTGCATAGCACAAATCACTGCTTGCATAGGAAACCCAAACTTGGTACAGAAATGAAGGGTCATCCCAAAAGCAAATGAGATACAAAGGCTATGAGGTGACAAAACTTCAAGGCAAACTCGGTCCCAAAGACAACACAAACAACTGCCTTCTCTCTGTGGTTCCTGGCAGGATCTCGCGCACTCCGGCTGGTCCATGGTTCCAGATCGGACGTAACAACTGGCGCGTCTTGTCTGAGGTTACCCACCACGTTATTCATCCTGGTGCTAGCCAGATGGAACCCAAGCACGTCCATACTTGTTTTCGGGACCCAGACAGAAGCGTCGACTTACAAGATCCCAGTCACCAGGATGCTAGAACATTCACGGAACACTCTGTATCCGATCACTGCTCTATCAGGTGCTATTGGCGCCCACAACTATCATCTCCGAAATCAGTGGAGCCCATGCCCAGTGTTACCCGTACCGACAAACCCGCATCCATCGGGCCCAGACGTTAAATCAATAAATCTGGATCGACAGAGTACCGGATCGCGAGGGTTTGGTCACTAGACGTTACCAAGTGGTAACATCCGGCCTTATTCTGCTGCACTGAATAGTTAGTCCGAAATGACAATTGGTTCGCAGACAGCAAATCAGAGCACGGGATTCATCGGGATATGGAAGCAATGCTACCCTCCATGTGTGTCAAGCTCCCTATCACTTGCTTCAATATCAAGCTTCCCCGGATTTTCCATCCCCTTCATGCTGCCCTCCAAGATCTCGGTAATGTGCGGATATGTCCAGAGGTATTCAAACCCAGACGCCACCTCATGACGGGCGTTGTCTTACTACGCCGCTTGCTTCATCATCCTCCTACTCACTAGTCTAATCCTCAGAGCAAAAGGCTTGGGAGAGTTCGAGATGGGCACCTCACTGCGCGTCATGGATCAGTAAAGTCCTTCACCTGACCCTTGCTCATGAGCCTCCATTCTGCGGAGACGGTGGTAGACGCCGGTCGTGGTGGCGGCCTGAGGAGGATAACTGCGCGAATGAAGATCGTCCCCTTCACCTTGACGGGGGCCAGGTACGTAGAAGACTCTTCCAAAAGAGGATGGTCTGCCGTGAAGAGATCAAGTCTTGTTTCTCCTAGTGTATCCTGGAAAACACATGTGGCGTAGTCATTCGGCCCTTTGTGATGGATGGATCGTGGACTTCACCCAGGTCACGTACCTCACCCATACCAAGTAGGCAGGTGGTATATTATCCAGCAACTCCGAGGTGATGTTGCTTTTTTTTTTCATTCAAACCGGATCTATCCTACCCCCTTACGGTCTAGTAGATCGGGGAAGCACCTGCAAGCAAGGCGGCCACTGGGGCCCGTAAGTTGAACAAACCGGGCATTCAGAGCGACTGGCAAGTCTGTCATGCAAGTGACACGCAGAAGCCGGTCGAGCAAGAGCTCATGCCTTGGACTGCGTTGAGCCTAGTCCCCGCATTTAGACAATTTCGGTTTGAACTGGGAAAAAAGCGGTATTGGATTCATGCTTCCTGTTAAATGCGGATTGAATGAAAAAAGAAGTTGGTATCCAGCAACTACGAGGTAATATTGGATTCATGCTTCCGTTGTTGCCACCCCTTTCATATAACAACTGGTGGGTTCCACATCAAGGGGGTTTCGGAGACACTCTCAACATTCCCGCTACACGTGGTTGTCTGCTGAAGATCGACATTCCTCAGAAATCAGATATATGAGCCGTCGTCCCGCGTGCTAGGGATAACACAAGCTCGTACTTCTTCATCGTGTTGTGCTCCAGTGGCACAGATATCCGGTCTTCGTTTCGTTACAGCCACGGCTGTCGAACCTTCACCATGCGTTTTGGCACCTTTCTGCTGGCTGTTGCCGGCTTAGCATCTGCCGTCAATGCATATTGGATGGGGGACATTGCTCGTACGAAGGTTCACTTACTCCTACTTACTTCCAAAGCTAAGAACAAGACTAGATCGTGGTTATGCCCCCTTCGCCCCCTCGGGATACCCCGTCTTTCGAAATGTCAAGGATTATGGAGCAAAGGGTATGTTGAGCCGAAAGTGTTCCCCGAGTTATACCCACAAGCATGTCTAACACGGAGATAGGAGATGGTGTTACGGACGATACCAATGCTATCAATGCCGCCATCACTGCCGGAAATCCTTGCAACCAGGGCTGTGTAAGCATTGCCCAACTCACCACAAGAAGCCTGTCCTAACGAAAGTTTAAAGACCTCAACCACCACGACCCCAGCCGTTGTCTACTTTCCTGCCGGAACGTACCTCATCTCCGGGTCCATCAAACCAGCATACTTCACTCAGCTGATTGGAGATGCGAGTTCCCCGCCAACACTCAAGGCCACGGCCAACTTTGCTGGTTTTGGTCTCATCGATGCGAATCCATATTACACTCAAAACCTGAACTGGAAGGCTGTGAACGTATTCTTCCGCCAAATCCGCAACTTTGTTATCGATACCAGGAATATCCCTCCTGCCACTGCCGCGACTGGTATTCACTGGCCAACTTCACAGGCGACAAGTCTGCAGAACATCGTCTTCAACATGCCAACGGCATCCAATGTTGTCCATGTCGGTTTGTTCATGGAGGAAGGCAGCGGTGGTTTTGTCACAGACTTGACCTTCAATGGCGGTGCCACTGGTGCTTCAATGGGTAATCAGCAGTTTACAATGAGGAACTTGAAGTTCAACAACTGCAAGACAGGTGCGCTTATCATCCCGTTTCCCTGGCAACTTGATATGATCTGCTGACACTCCCCAGCCATCTATCACCTCTGGGACTGGGGCTGGACTTATTCCGGCCTATCCATCAACAACTGCGGCATCGGCATCGACATCACCGCCGGCAGCGGCAAGATAGAAACTGGCTCCATCACCGTCTTCGACAGTTCCTTCACCAACACCCCCGTCGCCATCTCCACGACGTGGACCACCACCAGCACTCCCGACACCGCCGGCACTCTTGTCCTCGAGAACATCGCCCTCACCAACGTCCCCATCGCTGTCAAGGGTCCTCAGGGCACCTACCTCTCCGGCTCTACCGGCTCAACCACCATCACCGCCTGGGGCAACGGCCACAAATACACCCCCTCGGGCCCCGTCGAGTTCGCCGGCGCCGTGACCCCCAACCCGCGCCCCGCCAGCCTCCTCGCCTCCAATGGGCGCTACTACACGC
>RAOH01000654.1:0-16100 GCA_009804965.1 Neurospora sp. FGSC 26632
CGGGCGCTCCAGAGCGGCGACTGCACGGGGGCCATCATAGCGGGAGCCAATCTCGTGCTGGGCCCCGTCACGACGGCAGCCATGACCGAGGAAGGCATGCTTGCGCCTGACGGCATGTGCAAGACCTTTGACGCGGCGGCGGACGGATACGCCCGCGGCGAGGCCATCAACGCCGTCTACATCAAGCTTCTCGACGACGCCATACGAGACAACAATCCGATCCGGGCCGTCATTCGCAACACAGGCACCAACAACGACGGCAAGAGCCAGAGTCTCTTGACGCCGAATAGCGCGGCACATGAGGCCTTGATGCGAAAGGTCTACAGTGACATTGCGCTTGATCCCTCAAAGACGGCGTTTGTGGAATGTCACGGAACTGGCACCCCCACGGGAGATCCATTGGAAGCCAACGCCGTGGGCAACGTCTTTGGCAGCAGCGGCGTGTATATCGGCTCCGTGAAGCCTAATGTCGGCCACTCAGAGGGTGCATCCGGACTCACCAGTCTGATCAAGGGTGTGCTGGCTCTCGAGAACGAGACGATTCCCCCGAACTTGCGCTTCAAAATGCCGAATCCCAAGAGTAAGTAAAGCAAGCCAAGCACTTGACTCTCACATCAAGCTACCTGTACCTATTCCGTACCCACATTAGAGTGGTGGAGAGAGAGATTGCTAACCGTGGACTGTGGTGTGTGTAAAGTACCCTTTGAGTCCAAGAAACTCGTCGTCCCGGTGAAGCCTGAATCGTGGCCGGTTGGACGTGACAAACGCGTCAGCATCAACTCTTTTGGAATAGGTGGTTCCAATGCCCGTGAGTACACCGCACGATCCAATATTGCCCGGGTGGTCGATGTCAATATAGAGGCCCATCAGAAACTAACCTTGTTTGTGTTATCCTCTCTCTCTTTCAGATGTGATATTGGAAGCACCGCCCCCTTCCTATTCCTCATCTTATTCTTCTTCTTCCTCATCATCTTCCTCTTCCCGCCTCTCATACTCAACCTCCAGCATCACCGCTGAGTCCGAGTCAAGCAACGACAACTCGGAATACTCGCCCACATCGCCTAGTACCGTGACCGATGAAAAACAAGAAGAGCCGAATGCCGCCGCCCCGCACTTGCTCCTCTTTTCTGCCAACACGGAAAACTCCCTGAAGCTATACATGAGCAGCATACAGAGCTACATTAGCATTCAGATGGAAAAATCGCGCGACAGCAGCAGCAACAACATCAACACCCTCAACGACATGGCATACACGCTTGCCCGCCACCGGGAAGTCCTGCCTCATCGGGCTTACATGGTCGTCAACCCGGACGGGACCATTGCTGAGACATCACCGCCGGTTAGACGACCTGTTATCAGCAGCGAGAGCAACAACAACAACAGCCAGATCGTCATGGTGTTTAGTGGACAGGGTGCACAATGGCCGCAGATGGGCAAGGACTTGTTTGAGACGTCTGAAGGGTTTAGACAAGACATCAGGCAGATGGACTTGGTTCTCAAGTCACTGATGCATCCTCCTGATTGGTCTCTAGAGTGTGAGTTTCTTTCCCTTCATACGTTGCCCCCCCCCCTTTTCCCCTTCTTTTTTCTGTCCATCTGGTTCTCTTTTCACTTTTGGTGTTTTGTACTAACACGGACATTTGTTGTGCCATGATAACAGCCGAACTCTTCGCGCCACCCGCTCAGAGCCGCATCAACGAGGCGGAAATCTCTCAGCCCCTGTGCACAGCCTTGCAAATAGCTTTGGTACGGCACGTGGAGCGAGCAGGAGGGATCCGGCCCTCTGCTGTAGTAGGCCACTCGAGCGGCGAGATCGCCGCAGCTTACGCGGCCGGCGCGCTCACGCTCGAGGAAGCTCTACTCACGGCCTATTACAGGGGCTATGTGACCAAGGAGGGCAAGGAAAAGAACAAGAATACAGCAGCAGCAGCAGCCAGGGCCGAGGGAGGAGGAGGAGGTATGGCAGCAGTAGGCCTAGGCGTGAACGAGGCAACGGCATACCTCAAGCCAGGTGTGGTGATCGCTTGCGACAACAGTCCGCGCAGCGTGACGCTGTCGGGGGACGTTGGCGTTCTCGAGTCTGTCCTTGATGCTATCAAAGCAGAAAAGCCAGACACGCTCGCCCGAAGACTCATGGTCGACATGGCGTACCATTCCCATCAAATGACGCCCCTGGCGGCTAGATACCAAGCGTTCTTGGAGGAAGAGTTGCGTAACGTAAGCAACAAAACCAGTAACACCAACACCACCACCACCACCACCAACGACAACTTGGAGGACAAAATGATGGTCAACATACCAATGTACTCGACCGTGGTTTCTTCTTCTTCGTCCCAGGAGGTGGGGGTTATCACACCCGGTAGAGCGGCACTGGGCCCAAGCTACTGGGTTTCCAACCTGACGTCGCGGGTCAGGTTCACAGACGCCATTCGGCGCATCTTGAGAGATAAGCCCAACAGTCTCTTCATCGAGATTGGCCCGCACTCGACCCTGTCGGGGCCCATCCGACAAATCGCGGCGGCCGAGGCTGGCACCGCCGCCGCCGCCGAGTGTCGCTACGTTTCGACCTTGAGGCGCGGTGAAAATGCGTCCAACACTCTGCTCTCTGCCTTCGGCCAGCTCTTCCAATTCCAACAGGAAGGAGCAGCAGCAGCACCTGTGGTTGACTGGGCCACTCTGTTCCCCGCCTCCTCGGGCAGCAGGGTGTTGACTGATCTCCCCCGCTATGCGTGGGATCACAGCAGCGGGTCATTTTGGTACGAGGCCCGCGTCTCTCGGGAATCGCGCTTCCGACAGTTTGGCCACCACCGTCTGCTCGGTCTGCGCATCCCCGAGAGCTCAGGCATCGAGCCGGGCTGGCGCAACATGCTGCGCATCGCCGACGAGCCGTGGTTGGTTGACCACAGGATTCGATCGGACGTGGTGTTTCCTTTTGCTGGGTACATCGCAATGGCCGGCGAAGCCATCCGGCAGGTGACCGGGGTGGAGGGCGGATATAAAATACGCCGTGCTATGGCCCGTTCAGCCATGGTTCTCTCGGGTGACCAGCCGATCGAGATCGTGACCACGCTCAAACCCGTCAAATTGACTGACATGTCTGACTCGAGCTGGTATGAGTTTCGTGTTGTATCATACAGTGGCTCCTCCTGGATCAAGCACTGCGAGGGCCAGGTGAAGGCATGCTCTAGACCCGACGACGAGGTTGTTCTCCAAACGCCGTGCCTGAAAAAGGATGCTCTGGTACGAAAGGTGCCCTCGACAAGATGGTACGACGCCATGGAGAGAATCGGCGTGGTCTATGGACCGGCATTCCAGGCGCTCAAGGACATCAGCAGCTCAGCAACAGAGCATCTAGCTGCCGCCACCATTGCGCAACAAGATCTCCATCAAGATCCGGCTTTCCTGTTCCACCCGATTGCCATCGATGCATGCTTGCAGTTGCTCCTAGTGGCCATGGTCAAGGGCATAGGCAGAAACTTTGGCAGGCTGCGGGTACCAACCGTCATCGAGGACTTGTACGTGTCGCGCAGTGCACCTGAAATGGACGTCTTTGCCGTCGGTCCCAGCTCCAGCTCTTCCAAACAGCTGGCAATCGAAGTCATGGCTGATGGCAAACTCGCTCTACGTTTGAGTGGGCTCGAACTGACGTCAGTGGACGACGGCCACGAACTTGAAGACGGGGACACGGAACCACATGCCGCCGCTCGATTGGAGTGGCTGCCTGACTTTGACCTGGTAGACCATGCTACCCTGTTCAACCCACCCCGTTCGATTCCAGACGAGACCCGAATCCAAGAGGAAATGACTCTGTTGTGCATGCTAGAGACGGCCGACCGCGTGCGGAACCTGAAGGCTTGCAATTGGCACTTTGAAAAGTTCCGAGACTGGCTTGAGCTAGAGATCAAACGTGCCAGAGACGGCACGTATCCGGTACTCGGAGAACACGCAAAGACCTACTTGACCTTGCCGTCGGCTGTTCGGGACGCCATGATCAATGACCGCTACTACAAGCTGCAAGAGATCGGGATTGGTTCCAAAGGTGCCGTGGCCATTGGTATCAAGCGCATATACGACAACTGTGAAGCCATTTTCACCGGCCAGACAGATACCCTGGACACGCTGATGCAAGGCGATGTGCTGACCCGAATCTACGACGCCGTCAGTTTTGGCAAAGGCGACTTCTTCAAGCTGTTGGCCCATTCCCGTCCAGACCTCCGCATTCTGGAGGTCGGTGCCGGCACTGGCGGGACAACCGAGATGATCCTTCGCAACCTCGTTCGGCCCCATGGACTGCCAGCATACAGTGTCTACACCTTCACTGACATATCAGCTGGCTTCTTCCCGCAGGCCCGTGAGCGGTTTTCGTACGCGCCCAATATGGATTACCGCATTTTCGACATCTCCAAGAACCCATTTGACCAGGGCTTCGAGGAAGAATCGTACGATATCGTGCTCGCCCCCAATGTTATCCATGCAACGCCGTCTTTGCACGAGACCCTAAGCAACCTCCAACCACTGTTGCGTCCCGGCGGCCTTTTGGTTCTGACCGAGCTTTGCGCTGTCGCACGCACACCCAACTACATCTTTGGTAACTTCTCTGGGTGGTGGCTAGGTGACGCTGACGGCCGAGCACAAGAGCCATACGTTCCGGTGGACCGATGGGATACCGAGCTCAAGGCCGCCGGATTCTCTGGAGTCGACACCGCCATCCGCGACGCGGAAGAACCTTTTCACTACTGTGCAGCCATTGTCAGCACAAAAATCGACACCAGGGTGCCCGAGACGGATATTGCTAATGACAACGGTCTGTCTGGAAGAATATCCATCCTTTCTGACGAAGCCAGCGGAACTTTAACGGAACAGCTGGCGGGTGAACTTGAGAAAATGGGGAACTCGGTCGACGTGTTCAGGCTTGGCGAAGCAACCAAGTTGCCACCACCCGATCAGGATATCGTCTCGTTGCTGGACCTCGGTACCTATTTCTTCGAGAATATTAGCGAAGAAAGGCTGGCAGCCTTTCAGCATATCCTACATCGATACAAGTCGGGCAGTATTGTGTGGCTAACTAAGCCGGCACAGGTTGGTTGCAGAGACCCTCGTTCAGCCCAGAGCATAGGCGTCGCTCGTTCCATCCGAGCCGAGTCTCGGATTCCGTTTTACACCCTAGAGATTGATGCAGCCGAGCCACATTTCTCGCAGATAGTTAGCAAAGTCCTGGCAAAAATCCGGAGAAGCCGAGATGCCGAGTTGCTTGCGCCCGACAAGGAATATGTCGTTGATGGGGGTATTGTCAAGATAGGCCGCTACCACCCATTTCTCGTCCGCCAGGAATTGCAAGATGCCCCAGCAAGCCTCAGGGGCGAAGGGTTCAAGACCGATGATATCAAGAGCCTGCAGACTTCCAAGGCCGGATCCCTGGCACGTCTGAACTGGGTCTCCGAACTTGGCTCAGCGCCGGACAGAGACGAAGTTGTCATTGAGACCCGGGCCGTCGGCATAAACTTCAAGGATGTGTTGTACGCTATGGATATACTGAAGCCGGCCATGGGTAACGATGTGCCGCTTGGCCTTGAGATTGCCGGTATAGTATCCAGGGTAGGCGCCGACGTGAGCAACCTCGCCGTTGGCGATCGTGTCATGGCCATGCCGCCCTCGGCTTCTTTCAAGACCTTGGTTACAACACCTGCGACACTGGTGCAGAAGATACCGGACGGTCTGAGCTTCGAGGATGCCGCAACGATGCCGATCTGCTACGCGACTGCGATCGAATCGCTCTTGAATATCGGGCAGTTGGAACCTGGGCAGTCTGTTCTCATCCACTCGGCAGCTGGTGGTGTCGGCCACGCAGCTATTCAGCTTTGCCAAAGCATTGGAGCCAAGGTTTGTGATGATATGTTTTCCATATTGCCGGCCAGCCGGCTGAAGGGCAGATCGGTGCTAATCCAAGATATTCAGATTTTTGCCACGGTGGGTAATCAGGCCAAGGTCGATTATCTAGTGCAAACCTTTGGAATTCCGAGGAACCACATATTCCATTCTCGGGACGAGTCCTTTGCGGCCGGCCTCCTGCGCGAGACAGGCGGCCACGGGGTCGACATCGTCCTGAACTCGGTGGCTGGCGAGCTCTTGCACGCTTCTTGGGACTGTGTTGCCGAGTTTGGCAAGATGATTGAGCTTGGAAAGAGAGACATTGGTGAAAACGGCAAGCTCGGGATGCGGAACTTCTTGGAGAGCAGGTCGTATAGCGCTGTGGATCTGACTCACCTCGCCCAAAAACGGCCACGACGTGCACAAGCGTAAGTGCCCTTTCCGGCCAGAAGGCTAAATTCTCTTGAGCGACGTACAGAGGCTAACTCGTAACATCTGACAGACTCCTTAAGAAGTGTATGGACTTGTACGAAGCCAGCCTGATTGGGCCCATACGCCCCATCCGAGTCTTCGAGGCAGGGGCTGTCCAAGATGCCTTTGGGATGGTGCAGGACAGCAGCCACATCGGCAAGGTGGTTGTGCGCATGCCAACGGATAGCTCTGAACTCGCCAGCTCAGCCCGAGCCACCGAGGTCCGTCTCAAGAGTGACGCGTCATACCTGCTGACTGGTGGCCTCGGCGGGCTAGGCAAAGCGATCTCGACATGGCTCATGGAGCGGGGAGCAAGGTCCTTGGTGTTCCTGTCCCGTAGCGCGGGCCAAAAGGCGGAGGATGCGGCCTTTATTCGGGAGCTGGAGGCATGTGGTTGCTCTGTGGTCACGGTAGCCGGCCATGTCGAGAATATGTTGGATGTTAGGCGAGCAGTCGCGCAGGCGCCGCACGCCGTCAAGGGAGTCATCCACCTGGCCATGGTTCTCCGTGACTCGGCCATGGCGACCATGGGGCATGGCGACTGGGTGGCAGCGAACAGCCCCAAGGTAACGGGTGCGTGGAACTTGCACGAGGCGCTTCAGGGGGAAGACGTCGACTTCTTTGTCATGGCTTCGTCGCTGGTGACCGTGGTAGAGCAGCCCGGGCAGGGAAACTACAGCGCGGCCAACACCTTTCTCGAGGCCTTTGCCCAGTACCGGCGCATGCTGTCGCTGCCAGCTTCGGTGCTCAACATCTGTCCCATTGACGGCATCGGGTTTGTGGCCGAGAATGCGTTTGCGCGCAAGAACATGAAGGCGCAGGGGCTCTGGTTCGTGGGCGAGGCGGAGCTGCTTGACTTTTTGGAGCTAGCCATCAGGCTGTCCCCGTCAACCTCCAGCTGTTCAACGAGTGGCTGGACAAGCACCGGTCAGCTCGTCATGGGACTGCGCGGGGAGGGCAACCTAAACTCGACCGACTCGAGGACCAACTGGCGACGCGACCGACGCATGGGCTTCTACCACAACGTGCGAGAGGAGAGTACCACCAAATCATCCTCTTCGTCGTCAGCCGAGCTGGTGGCCTTCCTCAAGGCGGCGGCCGACAATGTCGACGTGCTGGACGAACCCGGCAGCTCGACGTACGTCGCGCGCGAGGTTGGGCGTAAGACGTTCAGCCTGATGCTCAAGACGGAGGAGGACCTGGACCTGACCCTCACGCTGCATCAGATCGGGTTGGATTCGCTGATGGCCATCGAGTTGCGTCGCTGGTTGAAGCAGGCATTTGGCTTGGACATGAGTGTGCTGGAGATCATGGCCCAGGGCACGCTCGAGGCTTTTGGATCCGTCATTGCAAAGGCGCTGAAGGAGAGGTTTAGAGGTGCCTAAAACACGTAGACAGTCCGAGTATGTAAATAGTGTAAATAGCGTCATCGCCCCGCGGAGAGGTGCCAAGGTATCATCAGACCTTCTAACCCTAACCCCGAAATAGATACGCTTCCCTTCTTTCTGTCCACTGCTGTGTGGCGCATTGACGACGCCTCAAGCCACAACAAGGTTGCATGGTGCACAAAGGTGATTGGCTCGATAAGCAGCAGCTGGACAAGAGGGGACAGCCTTGTCTTGGTGATATCGCGGGACCCTCCGTCGTTGGTCAGAAAAAACATTTGCATTTTGGATGCCGTGGTGTGTGGTCGTGTGAGGATTTTCGAGTGAAAGTGGTCGCGTGTTTCGTTTTGCCTGCGTTTGGTTTTGTCCGGACTCAGGGCCCTTGGGGTGCATGTTCTCAACTCAGCCTTGACTCGGTCACTTCTCCTCCACTCATCAATCCTTCTTTTTTCTCTTTCGGACAAGACTTGCAGTGACCGCATTTCTCATCAACAACCGCCTCCTTTTCCGCCTTGCATCAGTCGGAAGTGGAACTCTTCCTCTCAAGGACCCTGAACTCCCAAGAAAAAGGCAACCAATAATGTTGATGCGGTGACACTAGACGATAGACCCCTTTGGAGATCAGATATATAAACATCCCTACCTTATCTCCCAACAGCCAATCTGCAACCAACCCAACCCGCTCAGGGAAACACAACATACCCGTCCTCCCATTCCCGAATCTTGGGTATCCCGTCTCCCGTCTCCCGGTTCCGTACCTGCCTGTCGCATCCCTACTCTACATCTTTAACCAATCATATTCACCATGCGCGGCGACACCGGCGACCTCATCGACACCCTAAGGGACGGCATCAAGGGTCTCGACGTCCGCGTTGTCGAGAACCCAGACAGCACCATTGCCAAGCGGGCTCACTACGCCCCCCCTTGGGCAGATGTCAGCATTATCGGCATTGCTGGCAGTTCGGGGTCCGGCAAGTCGACGCTGTCTCAGGCCATTGTTAAGAAGTTGAACCTGCCGTGGGTTGTCATTTTGTCCATCGACTCTTTTTACAAGAGCTTGGATCCGGAGTCGAGCAGGAGGGCGTTTAGAAATGAGTATGATTTTGATTCGCCCGAGGTAGGTTTTAAGTCTGGTGTAAAACTTATAGGTTGGGAAACAGATGTTGACATGATGTGTCTAGGCATTGGACTTTGATGTCCTGGTAGAACGGTTGCAGGATCTCAAGGCTGGGTAAGTTTCACCGAGAAATCAAGGTGGTGCAAGTGGACGTACGAGATGCTCATTACATATCTGTGTAGCAAGCGTGCAGAGATTCCTGTTTACTCGTTTGAGAAACATGCTCGTCTCGACCGTACTACCGCCATTTACTCGCCACACGTCCTCATTCTCGAGGGTATCTTTGCTCTCTACGATCCTAGAGTCCTTGAACTACTGGATATGAAGGTATGCAACTCCACCCAAGACAGTTGGAGTCAACACATGCTAACCTCTAGTCAGATCTTTTGTGAGGCTGATGCCGACACTTGTCTCTCGCGAAGAAGTGGGTTTCCCGTTGATCTTGGTGGGCCGTTCATGTTCTAACCAAGTACCACAGTTTTGCGTGATGTGAAGGATCGTGGTCGCGATATCGACGGTATCATCAAGCAATGGTTCAAATATGTCAAGCCCAACTTTGAAAAGGTGAGACTTCTATGTAATCCCCCTTTACCAATAACCTCACTAACACATGGATTCAGTTCGTCGACCCCCAAAGAAAGGTTGCCGACATCATCGTCCCCCGCGGTGTCGAGAACCATGTGGCTATGAGTAAGTCTACCTACCTTCAAACCCCATCCATCTCCCTAACACGAACCTAACATTTTCTTCCAGCCATGGTAACCCAATTCATCCAACAAAAACTGGTTGAAAAGTCCAAACGCCACCGGGCAGCCCTGACCCGTCTCGAGTCTCAAGCCCGCCACCAGCCGCTCTCCAACAAAGTCGTCTCCCTCGACCAGACCCCGCAGCTGCGCGGCATGAACACCCTCATCCACGACATCGACACCTCCAAGGAGGACTTTATCTTCTACTTCAACCGCTTCACCACCCTGCTCATCGAAAAAGCCATGGATAACATCCCCTTTGCGTCTACAACCATCACGACGCCCTTGAACAGGGAGTACGCCGGCCTCAAGCCTCGCGGAGAGGTATCAGCCGTCGTCGTCCTGCGCGGCGGCGCCGCTTTGGAAGCCGGTCTCAAGCGCGTACTGCCAGACTGCAAGACGGGCCGCGTCCTGATCCAGAGTAACATGCGCACCGGTGAACCCGAATTGCATTACCTAGCATTACCAAAGGACATTGCTGAGCACGAGGCGGTCTTGCTGTTGGATGCGCAGATGAGCAGTGGCGGATCGGCCCTTATGGCGGTGCAGGTCCTGGTTGATCATGGGGTCAAGATGGATCGGATTGTGCTGGCGACGTATAGCGCGGGGAGATTGGGACTGCATCGGCTGACGACGGTGTTTCCGGAGGTTACGGTGGTGGTGGGGAATGTGATTCAGGATGTTGAGGAGAGGTGGGTTGAGAAGAGGTATTTCAGGTGTTAGGGGGTATTGGATTGGAAGTATTTCGTTTGTTTGCTATTGATGTTGGTGTTGTAGCATGGGCCTGGCGTATACGGAATGCAGTCTACTTGGCAGGCTGTGAGGGTTAAATTTGGGGACAGATATTACTGCAATCTTACATGTCGCTCGGAGGAGTTGATGTCTGAATCTGTAATTGATATCCAGAATAGTCTAATCCAACCCTAACCCCATCTACATTCAAAGCAGGCTCGGGAGTCGGGACTCGGGCGTATTGCAGGGTGCACTTTTCAGGGCAGTGACAGGGCATCTCGCTGTTCGGTCCCAATCAGATAATCATTACTCGAAATGGACAAAGACAGCAATAGAACAACAGAAGACGTCAGCTGAAGGGATCCTCAACTTTTTATGGAAACAACTTGTTCAATCCTCGACTTTTCTTCCTCGAAGCCTTTTTCCTCTGTTAGCTGCACTAACATTTTAACACTGCACTGACTGCAACACCAACACCAACAAATCGCGATATCCACTCCAACCTCAAGCGCCTTGTCGCAGATTGGGCATTGACGTCATACCAAAGAAGCAGCAGCACAAGTAAACAGACGACGGACAGCAACACCACCGCAGGCGACGCCGACGTTGCGAAACGATGCTGCGCACATATCGAGTTGCGCGGGCCTCTGGGCTTTCAAGCTTTCCTACAGCTCCTCGAACTTTGAACTCGACAGGAACGCGACAGTTATTCACCAAACCACCACAACACCCCGCGAAGCCCAAAACAAAGAGCCTAGAGCTAGGCCGGCCTGACCAAGTTCGCCAATTGTCGGGAAAACCACTACCACGAACCCAGTCGACACTCCTCAACTTTGGGTACCGCACCGCTGCTTGGTTCGGCAGCTCCATCGCGTTCGTCGGCCTCGGCTTCGTCGCCTTCTTCCTCTACGATGCCTCGACCTACAGCTCCCACGCGACAAACCAGGGCGATATTGCTATCTCCGAGCTCGCCCTAAACCCTCGCCGAGGAGGCCCCAAGAATCTACCGATCCTCGAAATATTCCTCGACGACGACGATGATGAAGAGAAGAAGAAACACAAGGACAAGCCTAGGCTGGTCATCCTGGGTGGAGGCTGGGGCAGTGTTGCTCTTCTCAAGGAGCTCAACCCCGATAACTACCATGTCACCGTCATCTCCCCAGCCAACTACTTCCTCTTCACGCCCATGCTGCCCTCCGCCACCGTGGGAACACTCGAGCTCAAGTCCTTGGTAGAGCCCATCCGCAACATCATCAACCGAGTCAAGGGCCACTACGTCCGTGCCACCGCCGAAGACGTTGACTTCTCCTCCCGCCTGGTCGAGGTATCTCAAAAGGACCCCCGTGGCAACGAAGTCCGCTTCTACGTTCCCTACGACAAGCTCGTCATTGCCGTCGGCTCGACTACCAACCCTCACGGTGTCAAGGGTCTTGAGAACTGCCACTTCCTCAAAGACATCAACGACGCCCGCCAGATCCGCAACAAGATCATCCAAAACCTCGAGCTCTCCTGCCTGCCCACCACCTCGGACGAGGAGCGCAAGCGTTTGTTGTCCTTCGTCGTCTGCGGCGGCGGTCCCACCGGTGTGGAGTTCGCCGCCGAGCTCTTCGACCTTCTCAACGAGGACTTGACTTTACACTTCCCTCGTCTCCTCCGCAACGAGATCTCCGTCCACCTCATCCAATCCCGCGACCACATCCTCAACACGTACGATGAAGCCGTATCCAAGTACGCCGAAGACCGCTTCTCGCGTGACCAAGTCGACGTGCTAGTCAACTCACGCGTAGCCGAAGTCCGTCCCGAGTCCATCCTCTTCACCCAGACGGGCCCTGATGGAAAGACAACCGTGACCAAGGAGCTCCCCATGGGCTTCTGCCTCTGGTCGACGGGCGTCTCGCAAGCCGAGTTCTGCAAGCGCATCTCCCGCAAACTCGGTCCCGCCCAAACAAACCACCACGCCCTCGAGACCGACACGCACCTCCGCCTTAACGGCACCCCCCTAAGCGACGTTTACGCCATCGGAGACTGCAGCACAGTGCAGAACAATGTGGCCGACCACATCATCACCTTCGTCCGCAACCTCGCCTGGAAGCGCGGCATGGACCCCGAAAAGATCGAGCTTCACTTCTCTGACTGGCGTACAGTAGCTCAGCAAGTCAAGAAACGGTTTCCCCAAGCTGCCGCCCACTTGAAGCGACTCGACAAGCTCTTCGAGGAATACGACAAGGACCAAAACGGTACTTTGGACTTTGGCGAGCTGCGCGAGCTGCTGAAGCAAATCGATAACAAACTCACCTCCCTCCCCGCCACCGCGCAGCGCGCCCACCAGCAGGGACAGTACCTAGCGCACAAGTTCAACAAGCTTGCGCGCGCGGCGCCCGGGCTCAAAGCGAATGAGATCTCAGAGGGGGACCTCGATGCGGCGGTTTACAAGGCGTTTGAGTATAGGCATTTGGGCAGTTTGGCGTATATTGGGAACAGCGCGGTGTTTGATTGGGGAGATGGGTGGAATTTCTCGGGGGGGCTGTGGGCGGTCTATGCGTGGAGGAGCATTTATTTTACGCAGAGTGTAAGCTTGAGGACGCGTGTGCTCATGGCAATGGACTGGGCGAAGAGAGCCTTGTTTGGTCGTGGTAAGTTCAACCCGAGATTTAAGTACTGTGAATCGTTGCTAACGTAGGTTTGAATGCAGACTTGATGAGCTTCTAAACCGACTACCTAACTACCGATCCTTTCGATGAGCTAAAACGGTCTTCGACACTATAAGAAGGTAGGGAGGGAGGGAGCTGAGAGCGGGAAAGCGAGCGGACGAGTTACTTGGCGGCAGTTTAGTTGTTTCTCTGTTGCATTATACCTTCACCTCGACCTTTTACAAAGTCATGATCCTCTTTTGCTATTCATTGCGTTTTGTGCTTTCCTAGACGTGGAGTTGAGAAGCAGCAGTTATCTTACTAAAAGCAAGAGCCAAAGACTAAAACTAGATTATTATAAACCTTAATGCTATGTTGTTTCATGGCAACTTTGATGTTCAATGCCGTGTGTGTCGTTTGATGTCGATTGTCTGGTCAGCAGAATCTTCATTCAACAAGAGGAGCAATGTCTGTCTCCCAAGCGGTAGCGGACTAGAATACAGACCAATACTGGTTTGTTTGTTAGCTCGAGACATTTGGTCAACTTTCCTAGGCGTTTATATATTTAATTGATCAGTTTCGTTCTATAACAAAAGCGTGATTTTACCTTGCATATGCTTCTTTAAAAATTTAATATGCCATATTGGATCTTATGAATGCCTTTCCGATCCGTACCTAGCCATTCATTTTGTCCTTGCGAGGTTTGGGACAATTCGGGATACATCTCGTCCAAGATATCAGGAATACCAAGCTAACAAACAAACCAGCATTAAATTGTATTTTCTCTATCCTCTATCCGCTCCTCACCCATCCACCCCCGCCTAGCTAATCGACGGCCGCCTCAATTCCCATTCAGTTAACCCCCCAAACCTCCCCCCACCGCTTACTACTAACCCTCAACGGGCCATCCAACCTCCCAAACCTCGCCTCCTCCCCACTACTCGCCTCGGGCAAACACACCCACTCCCTCACGCAATCCGGCACCTCCTCCTTGATATGGCTGATACAAATCAACGCTTGCTGGTCCGTCAACCCATACACTTTTACTTTGCCTTGCACAGCTTGCTCGCTATCTACCACTTCTAATGGCGCCACGGCCAGACCCTTGGCATTGGGAGTAGGAGTAGGAGTAGGGGTGGTAGATGACGCAAATGTCTTGCTCTCACCATGCATCAAAAAGAGCATACATTTATCTCTAACCGCGTCGTCCATCCCGCTGAAAGCCTCGTCTAGAACGACGATGTCGGGGTTCTTGATGATGGCTCGCAAAAAGAGGAGTAACCGCTGAGAGGAGAAAGGGATTTCGCCGAATTGGTAATCTTTTGCCCATTTCAGCCTTCCTTCGTCGTCGGCCTGTGCAAGTTCGACGGGGGTGTGTTGGCTGGGTTTGGAAAAGGAAGGGTTAAGTTCGTGCGCGAACCAGGACAAAGTAGCGTCCACTTTTTCGGTTGCCTCGGGCGTGAGTTTGGGGACGGAAGAAAAAGTGTCGGCCCATGCGGACTCGAGAACAGACCGGACAGTCAAGCGGCGGGGCATATACTGGTGGATTTCGGGCGAGGAGTGGCCGACGCGGGATTGGATGTCCCAGAAGGTTAGAGGCCTCTGGCCGGATCCCGGCTCGGGCAGGCGGGACCGCCCGAAGAGTTTGATGGGGAGGGAGTAAGTCTGCGGGTGGTCGGAGCAGAGTAAAGAGACGATGGTGGTTTTTCCGGAGCCGTTGGGGCCGAAGACGCCCCAGCGGGAACCGCGGCGGACGGTCCAGTGCAGACCCGAAGGCCAGTTGCCTAGGACGGTTTTGGTGCCGTAGCGGACGGTGACGCCGGACATTTGGACTAGGGGTTCTTTTTCTTCTTCTTTTTCGGGAGAGGGGACAGGGGAGTCGATGATGGGTGCTTGGTTAGTCGGGGAGTGGGTAAGTTCCTCGGCTAGTCCCTCGCCCTTGATACCATCCTTGGTTAAGGTGCGACCGATGTCAATAAGAGCATGAACAGGCATCGTCTCGTCTTCAGACAACCCGCCCTTCCACACCCCGCGCACGTAAGCCCTCAACCCATCCAACACCGTTCCCCGCTCGCCCATGGCGCCCACCTGGCTGTCTGTACGCAGATACACCAAGTGCGTGATCCACTCCGGTAAGGGGTCTTGTGGTCTCGCGGCCAGTACTAGTCTCGGACTCTTCTTCTCCGCTAGACTTTCCAGCAAGGGGCTCAAGCCCGCTACCGTAGCCGGGTCTAGCCCCATGAAGGGTTCATCCAGCAATAACACCTCCGGGTCCTTGAACAACGCCCTAGCGATCCTCGCCCTCCGGCCCTGCCCGTTGGAAAGGAAAGACACGGGAAGATCCAGCAAGGTATCCAACCTGAGATCAACAACCACCCGTTCAAAGAGCTCCGGATCAACGCGATACTCCCCCGGCATCGAAATCGGGTTTAGTTCCGTGTTCCCCAACAACCAATCCCTCACCGAGAAATCCGTTTGTTCCCTGTGACTTTCATATCTAGCCGAGATATACGTCGACGCCGCTGCCCCTAAACCGCCCGAAGTGGAGGTGGCGTCGAACCCGACATACTGAATCGCCTTGGCTGGGTTTCCTCGCAAGCGGGAGGACACTTCGTCGGTGGAAAGATAGGGAAAAGAGCGAGCGGTGGGCGGGAAGCAGAGGTATTGGCCGCGGAGGAGCTGGAGAAGCGTGGTCTTGCCGGATTGGGAGGGGCCGAGGATGGCCCAGTTGTGCGGGGAGGAAGGGTGGGAGGGCAGGTCGAGGGTGAGGTTGCTGAAGAGGGGTGGGTTGGGGTGGCCGTGGGATAGGTGGTGAGAGGACGGTTGGTGGCGGTAGAAGGTGCCGTTGGTGATGCGTATTATGGGGGGGCGGACGATGGTCCCTGGTGGTGGAAAGCGCATTTTGTATTGAGATTTAAGACTTGGATGTGCCGGACATCTCAAGTGACCATCTCAGATGAAGTCCGGAATGTGTCTTATAAGTCATGAGTGACTCCATGGTTGACGTTGAGGTTGATGGAGGTCGGGAATAAGAAGCGACGTCGGAGTTAATTACATTATTAATACGGTATCGCCCTGTAATAACAAGTGACAAGTGACACCGGGGAGCCTGGCAGACACCCACCCCGCTAGCGTCTGGGGTACGTACCGC
>RAOH01000655.1:0-23292 GCA_009804965.1 Neurospora sp. FGSC 26632
CCCTAACCCTAACCCTAACCCTAACCCTAACCCTAACCCTAACCCTAACCCTAACCCTAACCCTAACCCTAACCCTAACCCTAACCCTAACCCTAACCCTAACCCTAACCCTAACCCTAACCCTAACCCTAACCTAACCCTAACCCTAACCCTAACCCTAACCCTAACATGTATAAGCGGGCCCACTTGGTTCGGCAGGCAGTGGACATTTGTCAGCTTCCAAAAAGCTTCTCTCGCGGATGATCGCTGGACCCCTCATTGACATCGGGGACGCCAACGTCAACGATACTCCGATATGCGGCAGTAACTATAGTGGTTGCTATCTTTTGCTTTTTGCTATTCTAGATATTGTTATTTTCGCATCGTGTCTCAATTCCAATTTCGATCTCTGTCCATTGCTTCCTCTACCGCCATCAACCGACGTGACATCCCCAAAAAGAGCGCATTTAAAATTTTGCAAACGACGCCATCTCCATTCTGCCTTTCGTCATCCACCTCGGTCCACTTTGCTCCCCACCCCGAGTCACCGACTCTTATCGCCACAGTTGTTTTTTCAGCCCTACGAAGCTTCATAAAGCTCCCGACTTCCATCCAGCAGCAGTCTCATTCCGAACAGGAACGCAACACATGTCTTCGCTCCTCGGTCGCATCTTCCGTTCCCTCAACACCCAGACCGCCAAAATGTCCACCACCACCTTCCCATCCAGCCCCGTCCACGTCCCCGAGGGCGCCGAGAAGGCCACCGTCGCCGCCGGCTGCTTCTGGGGCGTTGAGCACCTCTACCGCAAGCACTTTGCCGACAAGGGTCTTTACGATGCGCGCGTCGGCTACATTGGCGGAGACGCCTCCAACCCCTCCTACAAGCAAGTTTGCTCTGGCAACACTGGCCGTAAGTCTTTTCCTTTGTGGTGATGCCTCCGACAGCCCCTGTCTCCCTCTGCTTGTTCTCTCGACTGTGTCACTAACAAGCTCAAAGACGCCGAAGCTACCCTCTTGATCTACGATCCCACCCGTCTCTCCTACACCCAACTCCTCGAGTTCTTCTACAAGATGCACGACCCCACGACGCTCAACCAGCAGGGGCCCGATACCGGCGCGCAATATCGCAGCGGTATCTTCTACCACAACGATGAGCAGAAGAAGGTTGCCGAGGAGATCACCAAGAAGGCGAACGAGCAGTGGTGGGGTGGCAAGATCGTCACCGAGATCCTCCCGGCCAAGGAGTGGTGGGATGCTGAGCAGTATCACCAGCTGTACTTGGTGAACAACCCCGATGGATATGAGTGCCCCAGTCACGTCTTGCGCAAGTTCCCTGAGCTCAAGTAGGCGCGTGGGTCTTGAGCAATTGTGCCGCGCCGAGCGCGCACAGAACCGACTCTTGGGTAGCAGAAATGCGCCAAGCTCAACCTGGGGATGACATTTGGGCAGGATCCGGATGAGAGATGATGGGATGGTAATTCAACACAGCGGGATCCCGGACGGCATATACGGCATGGACGGATTTAACATACAAGCGACAACATTGCATCAGACGGCGTTTGGGACGGAAGAAAGATCTTGGGTTTTGTCGTTTTTTATTGGGAGCTTTCTTGGGATATCTAAATTTACAAGTAGACTACAAACAACTGCTTGAACCGAATCAGACCAACAGCTTCTTCTTGCGTGACTCCTTCGTCAACAACAAACACTGAGTAGAGTGCTAACCAAAAAACTTCAAAAGCAAACGATCTGGTATCTTGTTCAACGCTTTCTTGTTCAACTCATCCTACGAACACTCCTTACTTCCTGCGGTTCTGCTGCATCATGAGAATCTGAACCATGCGAACAAAGATGTTGAGGAAGTCGAGCTCAAGCGAGATGGACTCGTTGACGGGATCCTCCTTGATGACGCCAGCCTGAGCGAGACGAGCATGGTAGAGGACCTTCTGAACATCATAGAGGGTAAAGCCACCGAAGACGGCAAGACCGCCATAGAGCCAGAGGTTCTCGGTGAAGGCGAGGGTGCGGACGGCGGTGGCGGGGAGGACCAGAGGAGCGAAACCAGAAACGGCGACAATGGCAGCACCGGCGAGAAGAGGACCGCCAATGTAGAGGTACTTCTCCTGCTTAGCGGTGGCACCGACGAACGAAATGGCACCCATCATAGCGAGGGTGTAGAGACCGGCGCGAGCGAGGAGAGCGGGAGGAGCCATGGCGAGGAGAGGAGCGACAAAGGCGGCCTGGGTGGCGTTGAAGACGGCCCAGCAGGCATACTTGGGGATGTAGCTGTGAAGAACGGGTTAGCGGATGCGACAACGCAGAGACATAGGAACACAAAAGACCTACTTTTCAGGGTCAATAGCGCGAGTAGCAAGCATAGAACCGAAAGAGAGAGCGAGACCACCGATAGCTACAACCCAAGGGTTGGTAGCCATGAGACGATAGGTGAAGCCAGTCTGGAGCATCTGGTAGGCCGACAGACCGATGATACCGATGCCGAGTCCAGTGTGCATGAAGGTCTTGTTGAGGTACGAGCTCTCGTAAGCGGGCATGCCGCCGTCCGCGCGAGTCTCCCGGTTGAACATGAACTGCAGAGTAACCCAGGTGCCGCCGACCATGGCGCCGCCGACGAGGAGCTTGCGCATCAACAGGCCATTGTCCTGCTGGGGCTGAGAGTGAGACTGGTACTGGTAACCGCGGCGGGCGCCCTGGAGACGAGCGAGGAGGCTGTTGGTGGCGGGCTTCTGGGCGATGAGCGAGGGAGTCGTCGTCCTCGAGGTAAAGTTGGTGGTCTTGGGCGCAGACTTGTGGAACGCCCGGATGGCGGCGGCAGGACCGCTCGAGGCCTTTGCGAACTCGGGAATCCGCGAAGCCAGGCGCGCAGGCCCAGCGCGGATGGTGAGGGTAAAAGACATTATCGTGGGTGCGACTCGATGCTGAAGAAACGTTGCCGTCGATGTCGAGATGTGGTGAAGGTGTTGCTGTAGGTGTTTTGGTGGTTGGAAACGGAACCGATGCCAATCTATATCGGCGCCGAAGAAAGGCGAAGATGGATGACGTTTTGGTTGGTCCAGTGCCTGTGCTTAGGTAATGTGCGTCACAGTGGTCAGTGCTGGGGCTGGAGGAAGCTTCGAGCAGCCCCGCGCGTTCGCTCCTTGTCGGAGTTAGGCGCCGGCTGTCGGCTTTTATAGACCCTAACCCTGGTCGAAGGAACTGCCCTCTTCTACCTCTGTACCTGCCTTTGCCTTCCAGGTTTGGATGACTTGGCAAGTGACAACGTCCTTGACATCGTCGAGATCCGTCGGCTCTGCCTCACGATACCATGATTCCTCGCTGTGGTCCCGCGACATTAATCTGAGTTGACTGCTTATGAACGTCCTGACAGATTCTTGACGACAAACGGATAACAAGCACCTATTTGCCCTCCCCAATGAAAACCGAAGCAATGGATGCGTGCCGATGCAGCAAGAGCAAGGCGCAAGAAATGCTTGACGCCAGATGAACATGATGCACGAGAATGCTTTCGGCTGGCGGGCAATGGTCGCAAATCTAGGATATATGGCTGCTATCCCCCATCCCACCGCTTTCTCCTTGATCATAATATCATCGTCAATCTTTCCCAGCCAGGCGTGGCAGCACCGAAGAAGCTATGGACTACATGAGTGACCCCGTGCTTCTCCTCATCACCACTCCCCACGTTCTCTTGATAGCGGGACTTTACCATGCCTTCATGTCTTGCCGGTTGGATGGGAAATCTTCCAGATCTTTCTCTCCCTCGCCGGTCGTGCCACAACAAGACGATACGACAATTACCAGGGTCATCTTCGTCCACGTGGGATGGAAGTGGGTAGAGGCAATTGGACGGGCGAGACTTGGTCTCAAGCCCACGCTTATCGCCACTTGCCTGTAAGCCACTCACTGCTAGAGGATCTGATGGCATCAACAACTGACTCGTCGTCCAGAGTTTGCGGTTCGTTGTATGTTTCGTTCTCAACACGAGGCGGGGAGCACCGATTTTAAGACTACATGCCCCTGGGCACAAGCGTGCCAGCTGGGGTCCATGAGAGTCTCCCTTGTGTTGATGCGTCAAGACGCCATGAACGACTACTATGGAACACCAGCCCAGTCCCTCCTGTACCTCTATTCATCATGTCAACCCATGTCATCAAAACCATCTTCTACAAAAGACAGGCATACCAATGTACTGCGGCCGGACTTCCATGCGGTGTAGATGATGATGAAGGGGGGGGGGCTTTGTGTTATATTCTTCCAGGTTTTGGTCTGTAGACGTGGGTGTACCATTCGCTGAGCTTGCGTATAGGATTTCGGGGAAGAAAAGGGCACACGGCACGGAGATCGCGGTCAACGCATTCGTAGATAGACTTGGGTTCTGGTTAGCAACCAAAAGCTGGGTGGGAATAAAGTCAGACTTGCCTTAACTAGCAAAGCGATGACCAGATATAGATCCGACGGTAAAGGAATAGGATCATCCTGGCTCTTGATCGCCTTGAGATGCTTGTGCAATATCCAAAGCGTTCCGCCCAAGATGGAGAGGACTACCGCAAGGAGACACGTGAGCGGAAGTCGGTTTTGCATGAATGGTTGTTGCTGGATGATCAACCCGGTCCGGTCCAGGAAATCCCGTATCATTGCCCACCACGAAGTCAATTTCCGTACCAGTGGCTTCAGAGGCTTGGATGGAGCCTGAGTGGGCTTGTGGGAGCACTCAAACAGTCAAACTTCAGACGCAATCCACCGTTTTGAGATTCCGTCCAGCACCGGTGATTTCGTGCCCACTTATCCAGATCGTCAGGATCATCGACGACATAACATAACGGTTGACTCCAACAGGGTCGTAATCTCCATGCTCAGAGAGCTTCGCTTGAGCCTAGAGGTATGTCAAGCGAACGCCGAGCAAGACCGAAGTCTTGATATGTAAAGGCATCTTATACACGAGGGAGCTTGTGCACAGCCATCCAGTTTCTGTCTACGATAGTGTTAGTTATGCACTTTCGGTGATGATGAGCTGGTAGATAGGGCGAGGAATCGAAGCTTACCGGACGGCTACCGACAGCATTGATAGTCCAAGTGTGATAAATATGGGATCAAAAACGTGGGGACCTCCTATTACGGCCTACGGAGATCCCGCGTGTTTCCATCCAACCGGCGCTTGATCCGGTACAGATGATTGTTTGTCTTTGGAGATTGCCATGTCCCTCGCGGAACAACGAAAGACATCCGTAGCCATGGTTCGCGTGGATATCCAGGCCGGGGTCCTTTTTGCTGATGTTGTTGTGATGTTGTTTGCCCAGAATTTGACCGTTGACGACTCTGTGCACGGTCCAGAAGCTAGAATTGTTCTGGAAAAGGGATTCTGCAGGGCTTGGCGGCAACCAGTCGGCAGGTCCCGGGGTACTCTTCTTCAGGGTCTTCAGGGTCCGTAGGGGTGTAGCCTATACCGCGTCTTTTCACTCATAACGGAGATGCTCTTTTAGGTGGTATAGCGCCAACTCTTTCTTGTCTCTCGTTATATCGGGTTGTCCGACGCTAAGTAGTTATTGAAACGGCTGAATGATGTCTCGAGGTTGAACGGCAGGACAGCGAACCACAAGGGTGCTGCTGTCGTGCAGTACTCCACGGCATGAAGTCATCGAGGTGGATATCGTGATGTTCATCGGTCGACAGCGGAGGTACGTCTGGTCGGCTAGCAATCCGCTTCCGGCCCTTGTGGCCATCGACAGAAAGCTTGTAGTGTGGTAGCACAGCGGTGAGGAATGGAATCGGGAAGTCGGGAAAAGACGGTGCTGTTGGCGTCCTCGTCGTCGTCGATAACGGTGGTAGTATTGGATGCGGGGTGTGACAACAACACAGCACAGCGCGTTACCCTTCGAGAAGCCCTGTTCTGATCCTTCCAATGGCTGTCAGCGAATCATTCCAGTGTGAAACGAGGACAAAGAAGGGGACCAACAGCTACAACATCGCCGTCAGCTAGGGGGAAGCTCACCTCTTCTTGCGTCTTACCTCTTCTCCTTCTGGAAACCAGCTTCCATGCATCCCGACAGATGCCTACAGCTTGGCATCACTCTGAAACGTTTTTGTGATTCCTGCACTTCTTGCTGTTGTGGACGTCGAGATAAACATTCCTGTCACAGTCGCTGAAACTGGTCGGATTGGGTGCCGGCGGTTACGGGGTTACCACGCACTGTATTCGGCACTAAACCAAAACGGCCCGGCCCCACGCTGCCGAACGGTTGCGGGAGACAGTGCCGCTTGCCATCTTCATCTGGACCTGCCGAACGGCGCAAGAAACAAGCAAGACGGGACGAGAGAACAATCACTTCATTTCTTTTTCTCTTCTTCGTCGTTGTCTACCTACCTACTATTCACCATCAGCTACCTCTACCTACTTGAGCTACAAGCACCTCGGCACGGTAGCGCATCACGATTCGACACCGGCGCCATAGCTCCAACACCCGACGTCAAAGCGCCGGCCATTGCGATTGATATACCCCACAATTGCCATCGCTACAAGGGCCCAAGTCCCCCGGCCGCGGCCACATCGCCAACCAGGTTCCCACCACTGCTTGTGACCTCTCTTCGCATCCAACCGTCGTACACGATTGTTTCAAGAGCTGCCATAGCTCCATCGACCTCTAGCGATACCTATGTGGGTAATGCGCAGACATTACGACCAGAGAGGATTGACATTGACCAAACCTCCTCCCAGACCCTACAGACGACAGCTTCCATCAACCTGACGCAATGCTCCGTCGCAGTTGAGCTGTCCCAACTGATCCACCCCGCCACGAAGCCGCAAACGGACTTTGGCGAGCGATCTCGACATACCTCTGTACACCATAGCACACACAACACGTTAATCCGCACTTGCCTGTGCCCGATAGCACACTCGCGACTGGCATGACCGACCGTTTTGTTGCGTCCATAACCGACCCGACGATATAACCTCCCAAGCATTACCCAAACATGCGCCGGAGTCGAACACCGCCTCCATCGCCCTACCGGGTTCTGGCGCACCATGGGGGACCTCAACCACCACAAGACTCGGGCGCCCTCATCAGGTCCTTCAATGTCGAGACCAATCCCACTCGACCGATTCGCCCCTCTCCTCTGACGGCCTCGACCATCCCCGACATGCCTCTAGACCTGGTTGACCGAATCCGATCGTTTCCCCTCTTCATGTCCGCCCCCGAAGGCTTCCTCGTTGCGATTGGCACCCGCCTAAAACCTCAAGTCCATTCCGCCCAAGACCACATCCTCACAGAAGGCGACGAAGCAAAAGCCATGTACTGGCTGGTCCGAGGCGTGGTTGCCGTCACATCCCGCGACGGCGAAGCTGTCTATGCGGAACTCACACCCGGCGCCTTCTTTGGGGAGATTGGTGTGCTCATGGACGTTCCACGAACTGCGACTATCGTTGCGAGGACGAAATGCCTGCTGGTCGTTCTCAAGAAGGAGGACCTGCAAGCCGAACTGCCCAAGTACCCTGAGATGGAAAAGGCTATTCGCCAGGAAGCACAGGAAAGGTTGACCATCTTGAAGAAGAAGCGGCAGGAAGGCAGGCAGATGAGCAAACTGACGAGCAATAAGCTAGCCCGAGAAGCAGCGCCTGGCGAAGTTAGTACCGGAGAGTCGGGAAGCATCAAGGAGGGCGCCGTGGTGAAAAGCAGGAAGCGCAAGTCACCCAGTCCTGGTGTTATTGACGATCCGACGATTAGTGGTAGCGCCCTGGGAAGCGGTTACGTCAATGTGCGAAAGACGCTTAAAGAGCTTCCGCTATTCTCGACGCTGCCTCCCGACATTCTGCACTTCCTGGGCTTGAGCGCACAGCCAAAGTCCTACTCGCCTTTTACCGACATTGTCCGTCAAGGCAGTCCCGGTAACGACATTTTTTTCATCGTCCGGGGTGAAGCTGAGGTCGTTGATGAATCTGAAAAGACGTTGTCACGACCCCGTTTAAAACAGGGACAATACTTCGGTGAGGTGGCCAGCCTGGGATTGTCCGAAGGGAGAACTGCCACCGTCCGGTCCATTACTGCAGTTGAATGTCTGATGATTGGCGGAGATGCGCTTGAAGAGCTCTGGAGGCGCTGTCCACCCGAAATTCGGTCCCAGGTGGAAGAGACGGCTCGGAGGCGCATCAAGGGAACGGATGAAGATGTGGAGATGGTGGATGCCGAGCCCGAAATTACTTTTACCACACCTTCGAAGCCAGCCTCGCCGGCAACAGACAAGACACACCAGCCTTCGGATCCTGACCCGTACCTTAGCGTGGACATGGAGAACATTCGCAATCGTCGTAGGAACTCGATCGCCCCGCCAACTCCTCAGACCGATGCTTCTGCCATTGTCAACGGCATGAAGGCTATTACTCCCGAGAGCAGCCCGCTGCGACATTCCGTGGCTGACGGCTCCCCGATTCCGAGCAAACGCGCACGAACTTTGCCTTGGAGACCATCTACAATAGAAGACGAAGCCAAGAAGCTTTCCCTGCCGGATGACATCCTGGTCTGCATCTTCCAGCACCTGGATCTCCTCGAGATGATCAGACTACGAATCGTTTGCCGAGACTGGCGTCGCCTGCTCACCACCAGCCCCAACCTCTGCACCCATGTTGACCTCGGTCTGATCAACCGTAAAGTAACCGACTGGTCCCTTGTTCACATCCTCGCCCCCTTCATCGGTCTACGGCCTGTCGAGGTTGACATCAGCAACTGCTTCCACATCACGGACGAAGGTTTCCAAGCCTTGTGGAAACAATGCGGCAAGAACATCAAAGTCTGGAAGATGCGCAGTGTCTGGGATGTTTCCGCGTCGCAAATTCTCGAAATGTCCGAAAACGCCAAAAGTCTCGAGGAAGTCGACTGGTCCAACTGCCGCAAAGTAGGCGACAACTTGCTTGCGCGGGTAGTAGGCTGGGTGGTCCCCGAGCCTCCCCCCTCCCGTTCATCTGAGAACGGTAAGGTGGTCATCGCCTCTTCCAACTCTCGCAGCCGTCGTCTAAAGCCCACCGCCAACGGCCCGGCCACCGCTCCCGCCCAGCCCCCGCCTGGTACTGTCATAGGCTGCCCCTCCCTCGCCCGCCTCAATCTCTCCTACTGCAAACACATCACCGACCGCTCCATGCACCACCTCGCTCTACACGCCTCCTCCCGACTCCAATCTCTCTCCCTAACACGCTGCACGAGCATTACCGATCAAGGCTTCCAATCCTGGTCTCCGCACCGCTTCCCTAACCTCACGACCCTCTGTCTAGCAGATTGCACCTACCTAACCGACACCTCCATAATTGCCCTAGTGAACTCGTGCAAATCCCTAACCCATCTCGATCTCTCCTTCTGCTGCGCGTTGTCCGATACCGCCACCGAGGTTATTGCGCTGGGTCTGCCGGGGCTGAGGGAACTAAGGATGGCGTTCTGCGGCAGCGCCGTCTCCGACGCGAGTCTGGGCTGCATAGCGCTGCATTTGAACGAGCTTCGTGGGCTGAGCGTGCGCGGGTGCGTGCGAGTGACGGGGGTGGGCGTGGAGAACGTCTTGGAGGGGTGTGGAAGACTGGAGTGGGTGGATGTTAGCCAGTGTAGGAATCTTGGGGGGTGGCTGGTTGGTGGAGGGGTGGGGAGGTGGGGATTTGATGAGCGCGTTGCGAAGAAGGGTGGTGATGATGCTTTGAGGGTGATAGAGAGCAAGGCACAAGGGGGTAAGATGGGAGCTGGAGGGGTTGGTGGTGGTGTGCAGAGACCGAGGGGAAACGGCGGACTGAGACAAAGCAAGGTGTTGGGACCGGGACCAGTGATGAGGCCGATCATCCCGCCGAGAGGGGTGACGAACCATCGGACGAGGAAGCCGATTCGATTCGTGGTTGAGAAGTGTGGTCTCGAGTTGAGGTGAGGTTGCTCGAGCATCCGAGGCTGAGCTACTTCCAGGAATGACATTGGAGCTGGACATACATACATGGGCCGGTAAACTGCACATAATTTTTTGTTATGACACTGGGGCTTGGATGGGTTGGCTTCAGTTACCTATAAGCGCGACAAGGTCAGTTTGTTATCATTGACCGGCTGAACAGGATCAACAGGACTTCCCTTGGTGTTTCTGGCTTTGGACATTCGTTTTGTACATATTACATGGGATTCTGGATGGGGCACGGAGCCTACCTACATACACATACAGATGACAGAACATATAATATTGATACCCATTCATTCATACTCTAATCTTCGTCGCACACATTTGAGCCTGTTCGTATCTGGTAGGCGGGACCATAACCTGCTCTTCAGGCTCTTGAGTCTTCGCAGGACTCCAGGCCCAATTTCTCAGACGGGGATGTGTTGATACCATAGTATAGGAGGCGAAGGTTTGTGGAGATGATTGTCTGCCATGTTCGAGTTGTTCTGTTCTTCTGGCGTGTTCACCATGTCTATTCCCCTATTGGCTGTTGTTTCTCGAGATTGACGTGGGCTATCGTCGTGTAGGGGAAAGTGTGGACAACTCCCATACCGCCTTGGGATCGAGCAAGGCCCGTTGGAGGCAACCTGAAAGCTCACTAGGAACCAATGCAGGCATGTTCAACTCTCAGTTTTCAACGTGGCAATTATCAAAGAAAGTCAACAAAGTCAAGGAACATTTGAAGATGTATGTTATACGCTGTGTAATTCTATCATCTACAGATATCGCTTGTAGTCACACATGCTCCCTAACGCCTACACCATACGTACCTACCTGGCCAATGGAACCTCAAAGATGATCAAGACAAAAACCACGAGCTGTCAGGACAGACGCAACAAACCAAAAGAAAAGGCAACCGAATGTCAGAAACAAAGGCCCAGGAAGACACAACACCAGAAAGAAAGGACGCCCAAGAGACAACAACCTGCTCACAAGAACATGTTCCTCCTATCCGCATCCCTTACCCTCCCTCCTGGTGCCGTGTAATCCACGCCTGCGACGCTACTAAGATCCTTTTCAAACACAGACTGGATCTTGGTAACCTGCAGCAGCCTAGCCAGGTCAAGCTTGACACCCTCAAAGCTCGCCAGCGACTCAGCAGCCTTGACCGCATTCTTGATCTGCCGCCCATTCAAATCGTGTTCCGCCAACCTCTCCAATCCCCGCTCATCAATGTCCACGCCTCCGGGTACCATCCCGCAGAAGTTCTTCCAGATTTGAAGCTTGGATTCGAAGCTCAGGTCGGTATACCTGATAGGTATGTGGATCCTGGACTTGAATGCCTCATCGAAAGTGGTGACACGGTTGGTAGTAAGGAAGAGGATACCGGTATAGTACTCGAGGACGCGCAAGAAGACGGAAACCATGGCGTTTCTATGCAGATCATGGAGGGCACGCTGCTCGAGGAAGACGTCCGCCTCGTCGATGAGCAGGACGGCGCGCCAGGTGGCGGTCATATCCATGATCTGGGTGAGCTGGGCGTCAAGCTCGGAGGAGACGCAGCCGAGGTCGCCCGATGAGACCATATACAGCGGGCGCTGAACGTACTCGGCTACGCATTCTGCCGTCAGAGTCTTGCCGACACCCGGGGGGCCGTGAAGCACGCAGACAAGGCCTTGGCCTTTGCCTTTAACAATGTCGTCGAGCCCGGGCCGCTCACGGGTGTGGTTAGAGACGAGGGCTTGGACGGTCTTTTTGATGGTGGGGTCGAGGACGAGGCCGTCGAAGCACGAAGTGTTCCAGTGGATGGGTTCCAGCTTGTCGACGAAGAACTCGAGGAACCGCTTGATGGTGAAGGAGTATCCGCGGACGGTGGCGTTGGTGAGCATGGCTTGCTCGTCAGTCAAAGGCTCGTATTCTTTGGTCTCTGATGTGAACTTGATGGAGGACAGGGAGGGGGCTTTGGGCTTTGAACTCGGCAACTTCTTAACGACAAACGAGTAGTCGGCCGCCAGCCGGTGGAAGGTGGCACAGTCAATCATGACGCGGCCGTTGACGCCGAAGCGGGCGTAACCTTGCATCTCCTTCTTGATGACGGCGATGCCATTGTATTGAACGTAATGCTGGCCAAGATGCTTCTCCCACTTGCGCCCACGGGCTAGTAGGGTCTTCCGGATCCCGTCGGCGTCCTCATGTAGATGAAGGGGCACGATGTCAAGTTCGCTAAGTTGGACAACGCCAGTGTACTTGCGGAAGGTCAGATGCGATTTGAGAGTTCCCACGTTCTCGCCGTCAAAGTCAATGTAGCGACAGGAGAGGGTCATGCCGACGAGGTTGGCGTGCTCGTCGTACGCATCATAGTACCGGCGGACGCGATATGCGCGATCTTGATCCAAGATCTTGCAGTGGACAATGGTGTCGGGTGGTAGGAGGGTCCAGGCGTTATCGTACGAGATGGCGCGGACCTCGCCGGAGATGCACTTTTCGTAGGCAGCAATCTCGGACTCAAAGTGGTTCTTGATCCAGTCCATGAGGAGGTTGAACTGTTGAAGGGACTCCTGGTCGCCGGAAAAGCGCTTCACGCCCTCGGCTTGGAGTTCCTTGCGGTAGTGGAAGAGGGCATGGTAGGGAGCTTCGATCTGGACGTCGTCGACATCGATGGGGTCGGAGGGATAGTCGCCAATGACGTCCTTGAGGAGCTGACGCAGGGGCTGGGGGTTAACGTAGAGACGAGTGTTGTCATGTTCGCCGCGGTGGTTGTAGTGCTTGACGAGGCAAAAGGCATAGAGGCGCCACCAGTCCTTTTGTGCTGGCTTCTCGATCTCGGTCTTGCGCTCGGTGAAGTAGTGCTCGTCCTTTTCATCGTATCTCCTATCCAGGTGCTTAAACTCGCACTTCATGGTCTGGTCCTCTGGGGGCTTATTTTTGTCGTCTGTGGCCGAATCTTTCGTGGCTGAGTCTGTCTTTTCGTCTTTTTGGTCTTCGGGCGTGTCTTGGGGCTTGGTGTCGTCGTTGGGGGTCGCGGTCTTCTCTACTTCATGCGTGGTCTCGTCGTGGCCGTTGACCCCGTTCGTCTCGGTACACTTGCAGGTACACTTGGTCTTGACGGGTTCTTGGGCAGGAGCCCCATTAGGGACATGCTCGGTGACGGCAGTAGGAGCCATAATGTCTGTTGTGTAGATGCTGTGATGTGATGGCAGTTATGGTAGCACAACGAAGGAGACAGGAAGAAGATTTGCGACATGATCTGGTGGACAAGAAGAGAAGCGGTGGCATACTCGTACCTTTTATACTTGGGATGTCTGACATCTCTATGCATGGCACCTGCCATTTCAACCACCCATCCAAAGCGGCGACGGTGAGGAAAGAAGAGGTCAATGTCGCTGACGATGCAGGCTGCCGTGGCTGGTTGTGTTCCCTCATTGATGGCCAGCGAATGGCGGCCGTCATCTTCTCCACACTTGCATCAGGCAGACGGGCGACCTCTTCTTGGTCTGATTGTTTCATTCTCTTTGGCTGTCCAAACGACAAAACCCATGGAAACTTGTGGGGCCGGTGCGCGATGACTCGTTACCGATGTGGTGATTGTGACGATCTAACGGCAGGCAGAAGTGTCTCGGAAGCTGAGCGAGACATGAGTGCTGGACAAGGAAGGACAACTGGCACTGAGGCTGAGTTCCTGTCTTGGAGTTGCAATTAAGAAAGGATGAAAGACGGGAGGGAGAAAAGAGGAGGGAGTCTGTCGCGGCCGATCATCGGACCAATCTGCAGCAGGCGCCAAGATCCACTGCTGACGAACGGCGCCATAACCTAAGCTTTTAGGGCAAACCCCCCACTATCCTCTCAGCCCTATACAGTGGGGAATCATCAACATCATCGTCCTCAGGAGCACTCAATGACGTTTCGCCGTGTGGGCTTTTTGAGCACAATACTATATGCTTTGTCATATCTTTGGCGATATGAATCTTGTTATCGAATATCTTAGCAGGGGGGAATGTGCTTGTGTTTCCTTGGAGATGGAGTGAGCAAACGTCGTTCATCTCTTGACGGGTTTTATTTGAGGCATCCGTTCTTGCTTAATACTATATCTCCGATTTAAAAACGGGAACCCATATTTGTTCTGCCTTGCAGCAAGAAGCAAGTTTCTTATGGCACTGCATTGAACTCTCAGAACGGTGTCCAAACTCCCGCAACAAGCCAAAATCTGACATGGCAAGCGGCAAAACAGATGCTGTCAAGTTGATGCCAAAATGGACTACTAAGTCAACCTCTTCTGCTCTCTGGCTGGAAACGTCTTTCTCGGAAGGGACTGTTGCAAGCGAAATCCATCTCTCTCGATTTCCGAGCCCCTCCAGACGGAATGACTGTGGGTGCCCCTCGGCTTATCGTTATCTTTCTTGAGTCGGGAGATGAAACCTCGATGAAGGAGCGGCCCATGAGCCCCGCCTCGCGTCGAGTTCTCGAGGCTGTGAACTACTACCAAACCAAAGGGAAGCCCAGACGCGTTTGAAGAAGTGGAAGTGAAGGCTTGTTTTTTTTCCTTTTGGCTCGCCGGAAGAATACTTGCGCACCGCTCGTCCCGAACAAAACCCGCCTCACCTGCCGCCATTGACATTTCGAGACGCGCATTTGTTAGGGTTTTCCTTTACTATCTGAATTCCCTTTCCCTTCCGCCTTTTCAGTACTTTCTTCTCCAAATTTCGAACCGATCTTGTGTCCTATCAGTCTCCTTCTTCATTCGGTGCCAGGAAGGACACGCCGACACGATGCCCCCAATCAAAACCGAACCAGGCGTGAGGATCAAATCAGAGCACGAAGCTAGGTTCGATTTTTCCTCTATTCCACGGCCGCCCGTTCCCTCAGCTCCTGTCAAACAGGAGGATCGCAAGCCCGTGAGTTCGTCTTGCTGGTACCCACTTCCTCTCTCTCTGTGTGTGCTAAGGCAACATATCTAGGACTTCTCTTCGTCTACCTACGATGGCCAGTCGAGGAGACGGCGAAGATTCCGTCATGCCAACAACTTCATGGTCCACAGGCTGAGAGATGGGGAAACGATACGCGCCCACTACAATCAGGCTGAGAGCACAGTGGTGTTTACTCTTAGTCGTGGAGCAGCCGCTTTTATCGACAACTACCCAGAAGAGGGGGACCGAGCTGAGGACATGATTTTCCAGCGTCTTCGGAGAGCAAATTTTAACATACAATCGACAGAGCCTCCCGGATCCTTGGAACGCAAGGTACGATGGGCTCTACCTGTCTACGTATCTGGCCTCCTGGATGTCGTTTCTATCAAAGTAGAACGGACATCGGGGCACGGCCATGCGCCTAGAGCTGTTGCGAAACAAGAGCAGGTCAGGTCAGAAAGCAAGCACGCTGCTCCGAAAATTCCGAGCTTTGCCGAACATATACAACATGGGCACGCGCAACCACCGCCTTTGTCTGCATCGTCCTCTGGCAGATCTCAACCCCCTGCCCATATCCCGCAGGTCCCCTCCAGTACTCCAGTACTTAAAAAGCCATCCGAGGGCATCTTTGATATGTTAAAGCCCGAAGAACAGTCCAAGACCTATTCTCATCACATCCCGTCGGAAAACAAATCTTCGTCCCTCAACTCCTCCAATACCTTTTCTCTCTTCGGCCCCTCTGCTGGCCCGAATCTCTTCGCCCGCCCCCCTGCCCCGCATCCGCGGCCCTTTGCACAACTTCCGCCGCCCGATGCCCCTGTCCTGGCCGCTGCTGTCAAGCCCGCACCGGAGGTGATTGTTATCGACTCCTCTCCCACGTCATCTCCGGCGTCTTCCCTCCAGCAACCTTTGCCAAAGAAGCGTGCTGCGGAAACCAAGGACAGCGTCTGACCTACCTCTTATAGTCAGTCAGCTTTGCCTTTCTTCACACTCGCGCTTGGTAAAACGGGGGGAGGTTGTGATGGGTCAACTGACGAGAATCCTACGCGTGAGAAGCCAGTGCGTAGTTCTGGAAAGGGGAAGTAGATGTCGTTGTGTGTCAGATGCCGATGTCTGGCTCGCGTTCTTACTCTGTTGGTGAAAGTGACGGCTCCTTGGACGTTACAAGGATGGAGAAGCATTTGGAAGGTCCGGCTTGTTTGGCTTGATCTACTGATATCGTTTCTGTTGTTGTTATTGTTTGTGACGAACCGTTACAAGCACAGGAGTATATCGCTGGGAACAAAGAGTAGCAACGGTAGTAGTAGCCAAAAGGTACTGGTCGATTGTATCAGTTGGTTGCTTGCTGAAGAGCCAGTATCTAAAGAGGCCTGGGGAGGCCGTCTTTATAGCTGGGAACAAAGAGTAGCAACGGTAGTAGTAGCCAAAAGGTACTGGTCGATTGTATCAGTTGGTTGCTTGCTGAAGAGCCAGTATCTAAAGAGGCCTGGGGAGGCCGTCTTTATATACCGGTCTTCAGGACCCACTATATTGGACCCGAACGCTTCGGGTCTTCCTCCTGAGGACCCGAACACTTCGGGTCCTACCTGATTGGTCCGTTTGTTCTACCTAGTCTGGCTTACATAAGTGATCCTTGATTGGATCGTAACATTGTTGTCATAGATGATGTCTCAATGGCTTTGTTCTGGTTCCAGATGGTTATAATGTACGTTATGGCAAAGAGGTTGGCCCAACCGTCCCCAAAGTTATGGGTCTAGGTGTATGTGCCCGCAACACTGAAGGCAGTAGAAACAAGGAGCCGCGACCATGGTGGAAAGTATCGCCCAGAGATGAAACATGAATCGGATTCGACATGTTAGCGGTTAGTTTATCAGGTTACTGATCTTACTTCACAGTCACGTTTCTCCTTAGAGCAGTTCATTTGGTTTACCTCTGTATGTGTCACACGGACATTCGACCCCTAAACCTGACCAAACAGACCAAGGCTCACGGAGCCGCGCGGCTGATCCTCACGAACCACCAAACCTCGCTAGCCAGGACAGAGAGGAGAACCCTGTCGTCACAGGAACAACCCTCAGCCAACCGAGGAGACATTGGCGACGACGCCGGTGCCAAAGGAAGGAAGGAGACTGGAGGAAGCTATCCAGGAAGGTCCACATGTAAGCACGGCTGTGCACATCGCTAGATAGATGTCATGACCAGATCAGGCCAACAGGAGGATGTACGTACCGATCAGAAGGAAGGAAGGCTTTGGCATAAGAAGGCCAGGAAGCCCAGCCATTGGAAAAGCTGGGAGGGGTTCAACAAGGCCTTCGAGACCAAAGTAGTTTATTAGCTGAATTGAACTACGGTTCCAAGCCCTGAACACAGCCCTTGTCACAGTATGCATGACCTTCCTCTCTGTAAGGTTTAAGCCGTTTTCGAACATTTCAGACTGTCCGATCCTCGCTCCCTCTGGACTGTTTGTCCTATGAATACTATGATCCTGCTCTTTTTTCCGATCTTGCTTCCATTATAACCCATTGTGACAAGGGCAGTGATCTGGGCTTGGAACAGTAGTTCAAATTCAGCTAATAAACTACTTTGGTCTCGAAGGCCTTGTTGAATCCTTTCAACCTTCAAGACGAGGGTTGAGTTCCCAGGCCTTCTTATACAAATCCAGACCATCCTTNCAGTAGTTCAAATTCAGCTAATAAACTACTTTGGTCTCGAAGGCCTTGTTGAATCCTTTCAACCTTCAAGACGAGGGTTGAGTTCCCAGGCCTTCTTATACAAATCCAGACCATCCTTCTGATCAATACATACAAGGTCCTTCCGGCCTATCAAGGCCACAAGGCATCCTTTTGGGCCATCCTTGCTGACAGTGTTTCCTTCTGAGCCATCTTAGCCGGTCTGATCCTCCTTGGTTGATTCGGGTTGCTTTCTATTGAAACTCAAGGCCCGGTTATCATGGCCTAGCGCTGAGGGCATTCGGACGTGATACTCCGCCGGGGAATAAATTATCCATGGCGGCGAACTGTTTGTCCGCGGCACCTGGCCTGGTGTCAAGCTGGGAAAGGGGTCATATGTCCGTGTGACAGGCTGGGATACGCCAGNGGGTAGGTTGTGCTATCGGTCGAATAGACTCTCCGACCGAGTTGGCCTGGTTGCCTGAAGCATTTTGAAGGGTTCGAGAGGCTCAGCCGTGCGGCTCTGCGAGCCTCGTGCTGCCGGGTTAGGGTCGAGGTCGAATGTCCGTGTGACACCCATCCTCTCCCTTTCTGTCCCCACGCACTTTCACCAATGGTAATGGGCTTAAATATGTACCAAGCAAGGAGGCCAGTGAAGGGAAACTTTGAGCAGAAGCACGTAGTAGATAAGATGTTGGTGGAGATGGTGGACGACCAGAATCTATACTAAGTGTTGGCTTGCCGTACCTTCAATGGCGCCGACTTACTGTCCTTCTTTTCGCCGGCACTCCAGTCTCGTCCAGTATTGTTTTCCGTTTCTCCTATTTTGTTACTGCCCTCTCTATTGTCGCCTCTCCACCCCGGCCTTCAACACTAGAGGTATGTCACATGTGAGCCTTGCCCCGTTATCTAATTTTAGGTGTGCTCTCATATGAGCAAACGATCATTTAGAGTTCTAGTTTATCTCCTAGTACAGCCCGCCCTTTTCCCTTGTGACCGTATTATTTCTTCCGCACACAAAATTCTCCCGAACTCATTTCTCACCTCTCTATCAACTCTATTCTATCAAAACCATAAGAGGTAATAACCGACACAACAACGTCTTTCATGCAAGCTACCAGGTACAACGATGGACTCTGCATCTTGTGACGAACCGTTACAAGCACAGTGTTACGATCTAATCAGGGATTACTCATGTAAGCTAGATCAGATAGAACCAACAGACCAACCAGGTTGGATCCGAAGGGAGGATCCGAAGGGAGAGGACCTGAAGGGAGGACCTGAAGGGAGAGGATCCGAAGGGAGAGGTCCCAAAGGGAGAGGTCCATGGCTCAGGTCCCCGAGGACCCGAGATGAAGATTCAGGTCCACGGATCCAGTATATAAAGATGGCCTTCCCAGGCCTCTTTAGATACTGGCTCTTCAGCAAGCAATAGCTATCACAATCGATCAGTACCTTTTGGCTACTGCANAGGTCCACGGATCCAGTATATAAAGATGGCCTTCCCAGGCCTCTTTAGATACTGGCTCTTCAGCAAGCAATAGCTATCACAATCGATCAGTACCTTTTGGCTACTGCAACCGTTGCTTTTGTTCTTATTCCCAGCGATATACTCCTGTGTGTGACGAACCGTTACAAGCACAGGAGTATATCGCTGGGAATAAGAACAAGAGCAACGGTTGCAGTAGCCAAAAGGTACTGATCGATTGTGATAGTCTTGTTGTTGTTGTTGTTGTTGTTGTTATTTTTAACGTCTACTTCCGCCTCCCGTAGGGCATGAGACGTGCCACAGCGGTGAATTTAGTGTACAAAGATAAGAACAATGCCCTGACACGTCGCGTGGCGCCCAGTGTCACTATTCCATCCACCAGGGCATGAGACGTGCCACAGCGGTGAATTTAGTGTACAAAGATAAGAACAATGCCCTGACACGTCGCGTGGCGCCCAGTGTCACTATTCCATCCACCAAACCAGTAATCCGAGGGCAAACCGAGGCCTATAGCCAGTGTGCTTCACGTGCTGCCCATAGCGTAAACGCGGCCCAGCACCTCCATCAACCGCCCCGTGGACGAGCCAGCGATGTGGCGAAATCCGTAAGAACAAAGAAAAGACAAAAGAAAAGGAAAAAGCGGGGAGTGGAGCGGGAGGCCGAGGCGGAGTTTACGCCCTTGGCGGCTATTTCTGCGAATGTAACAGGTCCTTTACCTGTTGGGGCGGTGGTGTCTGGGGTAGACAGGGTTGGGGATGCAGAGCTTTTCTGCAGGGCGGCGGTCATGGTCCGTGCGAGGTGTTYGGCCTCGCGGGCGTGGGCAGGTGAGATGACGGAGAAGCGGGCGAGCTCAGAGTCGAGGAGAGTGGCAAAGGAGCGGTAGACTTCCGCTTTTGCGAGAGCTTCGGAGATGAAGGTCTCGGCGATGGACGAGATGGGGTGGGCAGGTGAGATGACGGAGAAGCGGGCGAGCTCAGAGTCGAGGAGAGTGGCAAAGGAGCGGTAGACTTCCGCTTTTGCGAGAGCTTCGGAGATGAAGGTCTCGGCGATGGACGAGATGGGTCCAGTGGTGATGGCTGTGGTGGTGGTGTGGGCATGACGGACTTCCTCGTCCGCAGTCCGGGCTCTTTTGGCCGACTGCGTCGTCGTGGAGGGCAGGGGCGGGACGCTTTATAACGGTGCTTTGAGTGTTAGGGCGACGCATAGGCATGGGAATAGGTACAGGGATCCGAAGACGAACGAGAAGGCGGTAATTATAAAGAATTTGAAGGAGTTGCGAAAGACGGAAGTGTATGCTGAACCGGAGCCGGAGGTAGTTGTGCCGCCTGTTGGACCCAGTGTGGGTTGATGTTTTCAGGTTAGGGGTTGTGGCCGGACAGGTTGGTGTGACGAACCGTTACAAGCACAGGAGTATATCGCTGGGAAATAAGAATAGGAATAACGGTAGTAGTAGCCAAAAGGTACTGGTCGATTGTATCAGTTGGTTTGCTTGCTGACGAGCCAGTATATAGAGGCCTGGGAAGGCCGTCTTTATATACCGGCCTTCATGGACCCGATATACTGGACCCGTGGACCCGAACATTCATCTCGGGTCCAACCTGATTGGTCGGTTGGTTCTATCTGATCTAGCTTACATAGCTGATCTCTGATTGGATCGTAACAGCAACTATAGCCGGGGAAAGTAATGCTATCCATTGAGCCTAGTTATCAATGCGGCAACAGGTTTTACATTCAGCGCGGGCTGTTTTGAAGCGAATAGCTTGCCAAAAAGGACGTCAGCCAAGTATCCAGTTCTTGTGTCATGCCTTTTCCCTCGTAAGAATCGCCGCGGCTTCAAACGCTGGAGTCTCGGTCTTCTTGAAAGTACGGATGTTTGAAGAGAAGCTTCTCGTTTTTGCAACTTTGTTCTGAGGTATGGATCCATTGAGGGGGGAATGTCCGGCTGAGAGACGAAACAGCGGGTATATCAGTATTCGTCATGTACAGGCACGAGACTGTGTTTATCGTCAATCCTCTCGAGGCCAACGCTGGACATCGGGGCAAATTGTGATCATCGGAATTCGGAAGGCCCGTTGGCAGAGTCACGGGCGATATCGAACTGACGAGCCCATAATTGTCTAGCACGAGCGCAAATCAGCAAGCTCGCTGCCTTGATCGGACAGAAGACGGCAAAGTGGACTCTGTGTCGCGAACCGGTATGCCTATCTAGGTGTCTGGGTGGGTGTGGATTTCGGTCGGTCGCTCGATCGGCCGCTCGATCGGACGCTACATGTCTCGAGTTCGGTGCGTGATCATGATGATTCCCTGCCTGTGTGGCCGAACGTCAGCTTCCCGTCTCTCCAGTCTCTTCCGAATCACCCAGGTCAGGCCGTCAGGTTGGACTCACTGATGTGCGGACGTTGATATCTCGGCTGTGTTGGTCGACTTCCTGGCGACTTGGTTTTGCGGGGATCATTGAGAGAGGCGGGAGTCCAGGTCGGGTTCGAGTTGACGGGTGGGTCGAGCCTTGCGTCCATTTCCCGTCATTTGCAGAGGACCAGCCCGTCCACTGAAGCGGCATTAATGGCCCTGGAGTTTAGCGGTTATCAGTGCCCTGTAGGGGCCTGCAGGCACTATAGCAAAATTGACCCGTCGTAACGCTAACAAGGTGCAGGGATGTTCGGTTGGCCCCACAACACTTACAAGGCTGTACGACTCAACGTTTCCAGGGTTACTTGAATTGACGATGCCGACGTAGCCGGACAGGACCCGTCTGTATACTGTCGGCGCAAAAGAGTCCCCAATGTATGGGAAGACACCCGTCTGTGTGATACTCCTAGAATTGCAAGATTTATTTGACTTTGCCCTTTACGAAGTGAGCGAGAGCATCACCGCTTTCGTTAATCGACCATGCCAAGATCCTAGCCTTGCTTGTGACCTCAGCCGGGATTTGAATATCGGGTCATACCTGGGAGAGCGAAACACAAACGGCATCAAGTGCGGGCCTGACAGGCTACCTATGCTAGCCAAAGCGTTTTCCGGTCCGTCTGAGACTTGAGAGTACTACTTGCATGTCTAGGCATTGTCCATTGACATTGGGCTAAAGGTACTACATGTGTTGTCTATTACCTATTTGTACATGACCGACAGCTCCAGAAGTGGGGAGTAAACCATCTTGTCTTGAAGCAGAACATACGTATTTAACCGTCCAGTGTATCCGATATCAATAGCTCCCACGATTTTCTGTCAATCTCAAAGCAGTAACCAGTCCCTGCATCATTTCCAAGGAGTTTAACATCAACCAGAGTCCCAGTATCCTTCACATCCCATCTTTCCCCCTCCACGACACGGAGTCTCCTGGTATCAAAGTCAAGCACAATGTACCGCCGCTGATTGCTATCCATATCCCTATTCACAATTACTCTAATCTTGGAGGTGTGGTAATAGATGCGGCCTGGCTTGAGTGATGCCTGTAGAACAAGGTCGAAAGGGCGAATGTCCTTGTGATCCTCTGTTTGTGTGTGAAACATGATGGAACGAGCAAGATCAGACCAGGTTCCGGTAAGAATATCCCTGAACGCCCTTCTTTCCGAGGATAACAAATTGGTCAGCATCTCGTCCGCACAGGCAACGACTTGCCAAATAGCAAACAGCAAGGGATCGTCCTTCTGCAGCTTTTTCGTCTCGACGAGCCTGATGACCATGTTGGCAATCAGAGAAATAAGCCCCTTGTAGACGGTGCCCCTGCTGAGCATCTCCTTCATCAACTGACGCACGGACAAGAGGGCCATGTTCCGCCAGTCACAATCCTGACGGGAAGGATCTTTCAAGACGGCATAGAGACCCAAGCATGATTCCAGCACCCCGTCGGAAGCGACCGAGGGATAACTTGCTCGTTCGGGACCCCAGGTGTCACCAACCTCCCAGAACTCGGTGGGCAGAGGAAGTTCGCAAGATGTTGACGGTTTCTGAGTGGTGAGGTGAGGGACAATTGAGTACCAGTCTTCTTCGGGGAGTTGAGGACCGGATGCGAAGAAGTTGCAGAATTGTGCGAATGATATCTGTGACCGAGACTTGTCGTCCACGGCCTGTCGAATAGGTATGGCGTGCACAAGTCGAGAACCAGGATTTTCAACTTTCATTGCCTTTGCGCGAGCAGTATTGGCATCTTGGATCTGCTGCTGCAAAGATTCAATCTCCTCCTGGAACGCTGCAGTCTGGCTGTCACACGGACATTCGACCCTAAGCCCAGAGCCGCACGGCTGGATCCAAGCCTTACCACACGGCTGGATACCTCAGGCAGTGTCACACGGACATCGCCCATAGTCCAGGGTCAGGGCGCAAGGCTTAGCAGAGCCTCAACGCTTGA
>RAOH01000656.1:0-16136 GCA_009804965.1 Neurospora sp. FGSC 26632
CCGCGAGTGGGCTCGCGCACCTGGGCGCGGCCGCGCAGGTTGATCTCCTCGGTGTCGACGCCGAGCTGGTCGATGTGGTCCTCGAGCTGGGCGAACGACTTCTTCTGCATTTTCCTGGGGATTATGGCGCGGTTCTTGAGCGACTTCTTCATCTTGGCCTCGTTGCGGATCAGCTTGTGCTTCTCGCGGATGTACTCGGCCTTCTGCAGAATCTCCTCCTCCGACTCGTCGCCGAGGTCCGAGTCCGACTTGTAGAAGCCCTCCTTCTCGAGACGCTCCTCCTCCTCTTCGAGAGCGGCCAGCTTGGCCTCGATATCGGGATCGATGAAATCGTAGACGTTCTTGCCGTCGACAATCTGTGAAGGGGACAACATGTTAGTAAACGAGTTTCTAAGGGAGTCGGAATGCGAAAGTTACTGACCTCGGGAATCTTGTCGTACTTCCACTCGGGGTTGGCCAAGATCCACTTCTCCCTGAGATCGACGTTGAAGACACCAGCACCACCGTTCTGCTCCTCGATATCTCTGGCCAAAAGCCTCCTCTCGGGGTCGGCCTTGTCGTACTTCTTGAGGCCCTTGACACCCTCGGGAATAAAGGTCTCGCGGAGAACACCATCGGCGGGCTGGGCGACGTGGATACGGGACATGACCTCGGTGAGACGGGAGCCCATGGTACCGTTGCTGCTGGTACCGGCCTTGTACTTCTGGTTGACGCGCTCAACGAGGAGAGCCTCGCAAACGGCGTTCTTGACTTCTTGGACACCGTCCTGGGTAGCGCAAGAGGCGCGCAAAAGCTGAATGTTGCCGGACTTGGTAAGGTCCATAAGATCGGCCTGGGATTCGGGGTCGAGCTCCTCAACGGTCTTGATATCCATCTTGTTCAGGACAACGTAGACCATCTTGTTCTCGAAGAGGGGCTTGATGGACCTGAACAAGTTGCACTGGGCCTTGAGCGAGTAACCGCATTGCTCAGAGATATCGATGAAGAACATGACGGCGGCTCTGAGATGGGCGAGGGCAGTAACGGACTGCATTTCAATGGTGTTCATCTCCTCGAGAGGGTGGTCGAGGATACCAGGGGTATCGATAACCTGGTAACGGAGGTACTTGTAGTCGAGATGGCCGACGAACAAGCTCTTGGTGGTGAAAGCATAGGGCTCGACCGGGGTATCAGCGCGGGTGACGGAGCGCACGAACGAAGACTTGCCGACGTTGGGGAAGCCGGCGACGAGGAGGGTACGGGTGGTAGGGTTGATATCGGGCAATCTGGCCAAATGCTGGCGGACCTGGTCGAGGTAGGCGAGAGGGTCTTTCAGACGCTTGATGAGGGTGGCCATACGACCGAGGGCGGCTCTCTTCAACTGCTTGCACTGATACAAACTTTGCGAGTACTTGAGGAGACGGACGTAATCACGAGAGATGGTCTCGATCAAGTGCTTGGCGGTCGAGACCTGACCGAGGGCAACCTTGAAATGGTCGGCATCTATCCACCATCTTGTCAGCCATCATTCCCAACAAGACCGAGCGGTTCGCAATCCGTCGTTGAAACCACCGGTCGAAGAGGAGCGCGTGATTCCTACCGTAGAGAATGTTCATCAAATCGCGGTGGAAAGGATGCTGGTCGGTGAGCATGGGGAAGCTCGAGACGATGGCGCCAAACTTTTCGCTGCATGTTTCCTGTGTGAACTTGACCTTACGGGTGTAGAAGGCTCTGATTCTGCTGACTGTTCGGTGTCGCGTGTTAATGGTCTGTGGAATTAAAATCAGGTTCGAGACGACATACTCTTGAAACCGGCACGAACTGTTCGAAGTAGAGGTTAGCGATAATGCCATGATTCACGTGTTTTTCTCCAGATTGTACATACTCTGGGTCGGCAAGCGACGCTGTGTCCTCCTGTTGAACAGTTAATATCCATCACAGCCTTGTCGCATCGTCGTGGTCGACGTCGACTTACGAGAGGATGATGTCGATGAATTCCTGTGCCCTGTAGAAGCGAGTTAGCAAACAACAACAGCACAATCCAACAACCAAGATGTCCTTACGTAGGCACAGGGGCAATGTCCTTCCACGTCATTTTGGGTATAGATGTCAAGCACTTGCGAGTGAGAAATCTCGGACTGGAAGTGCAAGACAATGAGGACGGTCTGAAGGATAGGGACCGGCTGCGGGGGCGGTGTTGGAGGGCGACGGGAGGCGCTGTGCTGCCAATGGAAAGTCTACTACTTCGAAATATTTTTCCAGCGACTGCTCCAATCGATAAGATAAGCAGAAGCGCCAAAGTGGATTGAAGTGTGCGCTGCCAAGACACACTGCCAAGGGGTGGCATTTGGCTAGGATTTGGGATTTTCTAACCCCACATTTTCCCAGGGACCCCATCGCGCCCACCGGCCGATGACCGGGCTTCCACTTCACGGGCCTTTGAACTGGCCCACTCGTAACCCACCATCTGATTGACTCAAGTGAAAGACTTTGGAACTGAACACCTTCTGCCCCTCCATTCTTCTCAGTTCTCTTCAGGTTCCTCAATCCTACAGATACCCTCCTCCTACCAGCACAATGGCCGCTCTCTCGCCTTACAAGGCCGACTTCCTCAAGGCCTCCATCGACGGCGGCGTCCTCAAGTTCGGCAGCTTCGAGCTCAAGTCCAAGCGCATCTCCCCCTACTTCTTCAACGCCGGCGACTTCTACCGTGCCGACCTTCTCCAGGCCATCTCTACTGCCTACGCCAAGTGCATTATCGAGGCTCACAAGAGCGGCCAATTGGACTTTGACATTGTTTTCGGCCCCGCCTACAAGGGCATTCCCCTCGCTACCGCTGCCACCGACAAGCTTGCCCAGCTTGACCCCGAGACCTACGGCAAGACCTGCTACTCTTTCGACCGCAAGGAGGCCAAGGACCATGGCGAGGGAGGCAACATTGTTGGCGCCCCTCTGAAGGGCAAGAGAATCCTCATCGTTGACGATGTCATCACTGCTGGCACTGCTAAGCGTGAGGCTATCGCCAAGATCGAGAAGGAGGGCGGCATTGTTGCTGGCATTGTCGTTGCTCTTGACCGCATGGAGAAGCTCCCCGCTGCCGATGGTGACGATAGCAAGCCCGGCCCCAGTGCTATGGGCGAGCTTCGCAAGGAGTACGGCATTCCCATCTTTGCCATCCTTACTCTGGACGACATCATCGAGGGCATGAGGGGTCTTGCTTCCCCTGAGGACGTCAAGAAGACGGAAGAATATCGCGCCAAGTACAAGGCTACCGACTAGAAGCTGGAGTTGAATTCTAATAAAAGTAACATGTATATCACAGGTACGTTCCCCCAAAACCCTCTGACCATAGCCACAACATCAAACCTGTGGCTGACACTCCAGAAGAAGAAGAAGAAGAAGATAAAGAGGTTGTCAGGTTCTATTTGCGCATCCAATGAAGCTACCCGCCGACTTTGGGATCCTATAGAAGATCTGATCTGATTCAACAAGTTTGGGGCCGCGCCGAAATTTGTTGGTTTCGGGAATTTTGCCGTTCTGGAATACCATATGATACCCACTAGGACGGGGTTTTGACGACTTTCACTTCATAACTCGCTAAGTCGATGACCTGCAGAACTGGTGAATTTGGAGAACGTCGACAAAAATTCGAGGATGCTCAGGAAGTGTAACTCACCATGTCATGCCATCCACCTCCTCCAAACTGGGCGGGGCTCTTGCCGAGACACTTGAACCCAAGCCGCTCATAGTAGGAAACAAGGTACTGTATCTCTGGTTAACTCTCGTCCTCCAGGTAAGCCAAAGGAACAGCAATTGGTTCTCACATCTTGACATATTAGCGCCACGCGATCAGCCATTTCCGCGTCCTTCATCTGTTGCAGGTAGGCCTTGACAATCATCTGGCCAATTCCACATCCATGAAGCTTTGGAATCACGGCCAAGGAGTGCATCGCAACGGTACGCCCACTCTCTTGATGTCCTACGTCTGCCGACCGACCGCGACGGGTGCGCCAGTCTTTTGGATAGTCCATATCCTTGTCTGTGATGGTGTCTCCGGCGCAGCGCGTAGACACGATATGTGCCACCAGTACGCTCTTTGCGCCATTGGGACGATGGGTTTCCACAGGCTTGGCAACATCCAAGGTTTCGATTGTCCAATTCTTGGCTTTGTCTGGCACCACTGTGCAAAAGACACCCAGGCTCAGCTCAGGACAGGTTGAGAGTCGATAAAGGAACTGCGGTTGCTATTAGTCAAAGGCTCGGCCCGGCGCAAACCGCCCATATTGGGATAAGGTGAACTCGCCTTCTCAGGTGTAGCTCTGTGTTCTGGGTCCGGATAGGCCGCATTCTCCAGGGCAATACACGATTCGTAGTCAGACTTGCTGAGGGGTCTGATGTTGGGGTGAAAGGTGAAGGGGAATGCTCGCTGCAACCGAGCTTGGGGGCTCTCCCTAGCTTCCCGCCTCTCCTTGCTGATGGTTTTCTGCAACTTGACAAAATCACTATCAGCGTCCGAGGACTCGTCAATGGCGTTGTCTGACATGCGATGAAACATTTGCGGGCGGTTGGGGCTGGATCCCTCGATGGACGATGGAGGTTCTCGCTCTATGGCCGCCATGATTCTCGTGACTCAAGGTTCGATGTTTGAGGTGGTTGGTTACCAGCGTCGGTGATACGAAATAACCTGAGGAGGGGCTCAACCAAGCAAAATTTAAGTCCTGATAGACAAGAAAGCTATCGTTTGCGCAAGAAAAGCGAATACCCCAAGCTGCTCACCAGTCACAATCGAAAGCAAAGGTTCGTTCTGGAAAAAGGAATGCGGGGGACGATGGGATGCGTCGGTGTTTGTCCCTTTTACATTCGGTTTTAAACTTCTATGACCAGGTGATCGACGAGTTGCAAGCAACTTGAAAAGGGAATGGACCCCAACTTGCCCAAGTCCCCAATTGTGGAGGTATATAAACGTCCAGAAGTCCCAAGGAAAGGGGCGAACGGCCAATGACTATCAATCCCTTTGCGCGTGACCTTTTCTTTGACAGGTACACGCCCGGGAACACATGAGGGGTTCGCTTTTCCCGGGTTGGATTGACGAATGTCAGATCGGTGACCATGGTGTTAATCGAGCTCCTCGACGTAGGTCTATAAAATGCATCTCCGGATTTTGGGAAATGGAACCCCTTAAACATTGTTCACATGGCTATGCTGCCCCTGATTTTATACAGCACATGGACGGAGAAAAATGCAAGCATAATTTTACCAATTCCCAAACTCGATGGCATGTCTTCCACTTGTTTCATCTCACCCCCACCAAATTCGCAAGCTCCCAAACCTCACTGTGACTCGGAGAAGCAAAGAGCTAAGAGATTTGACGCCGGAACCCGAAGCTTGCCACCCACCTCATCATCCATCGAGCTCTTATTCAAGCTCCCAAGGCTGGTCGAATATGAAGCTATTCAAGAATCAAAGGCCTCCTTTCTTGTCACCGATCACAAAAGGACCCACAATGAAGGGATGCGGAGATCCGCTTACGGTGCCTTACAGTGGATTGACGTCACCGGCAAGTCATTTGCAACAAGAAAACCAAAGCAAAGCCAATGCTTCTACCTCATCATCCATCGTCAAAACCATCATCCGTCTTGGAGAAGTACGTGTAAAATCAAATCGCAACGAACATAATGGGGGTCAGGTGCAGTGGGGGGAAAGCTAAACTGCACTCCAACTTTTTGGTGCAGAGAAGTTCCCGATAAGAGGCTCGGAGCGGGGCAGGTTGCTGGCGATAAGGATGGGGATTGGGAACCTTTACGGATGAGTGGTGAATTCAACCTTCAAGCTTCAAGCTTCTTCCAGCATCGCATTGACTCACATTTCGAAGCTTAAACGGCGGTTTGTTTTTGTCAAGAGGGTATTTGTGAAAGGTTCAGCGGACACATGCAAACCAGAAAGGAAGATGGGTTCTTTACTGTAGCTAAAATATGAGGAGGCTCTAGAGACAGGTTATTGCCGTGCTCAGCAGTTCCTGTGCTCAGCAATTACAGGTTACTTAATATCACATCACCAATATCACAAGGGAGACAATGATATTTATCATGTTTTGATGTTTGCTGTCCATCATCTGGATACAAGTACGTTGTGCCGAGCACACTTCCACCTTCTTGTCCATTTTAGGATACCTGCCTGTTCTCAAACGGAACGTCCAGCCCCATGCGTGATACCCTCGGCGTAATCAAGTAGTCCACTTCACCGGTTATGGTAGTACACAACCTTTCTCAAAAGGCACCAACCTGCAGGATGCCAGGCTGTTGACAAGCCCTGGCGAGCTAAAGCTTACAATCCAGCCCTGGTTTGTTTGCTAGTCTGGTACAAAAACGGCAACTTTGCTGGATATAGGAAAGCGTTCGGCTTTCTGTCGGTTAACTACCGTAGACCGATATCTTTTTGATCTAAAAGGCCTTGAAAGAGACGGAGAGAGGTATAAGAGAACACCCATAAGACGCTTCTGTGGCGTCCTAAGCCCTTGCCATTGTCCCATGTCGCTTGAAACGGAGGACAGTTCTCTTCAAAGGCCAATGAGAGCTCCAAAACTCCCTGTTCAACCTATGATCGAAGAACCAAACTAACAAAACAAACCAGTATTGAATTGTACCTAGCGTTTCGGCCCCCGGAACGCCGTCAGATACCGAAGTGGATGAAAGGGCAGGTCGGGCTGGACGGGTGGAAAAGCCTTGTATGCGAGTTATCGGTGCAGGTTGTCGGGACAGTTATGTAGATGTACTTTCTTGGCTTGGTTAGTACTTCTTGAAGAAAGTTGACAATGGTATAGACATTGGCTTCAATAACGCAACTTGGTAAAACAGCATCAAATCAGTGAACTACAAGCACAACATGCTCACCTTGCAACTTTTCAGTTGCACAAAGTCAAAGTAAGTACGTACAAGTTAAGGCTCCAAAGGCTTGGATGTCGTATACCATAACATGTTTGCTTATTCCAACCAACTCGCCTCAAAGAGAAGCAAAGCCTCTATGGACTTCCGACAGCTTCCATTGCGCGGCAATTCCTGAAACCGCCAGGCACAGCGTGACAAGTTCCAAATTTGATCACAGGCAGAAATCGCTGAGGTGTCGTATGGGCTCATAGCACTTACAAGACCATGCCCACTGTCTGTTTACCTCCCGCGGGCAGTTAAGAACCACTTCCATGTGGAAACTTCCGAATTGAGCCTCATACCTTTCGGCAGATTCGTGAGTATCCACTGGAAGCGGAGAGGCTGGATGATGGAAGAAGACAAGTCATGTCGTTGTTCCAAAAAGAGGAAAGGGGACAGTTGGCTCCCAAGTCCAGCGGAGCGGAGATGCTTTGAAGTTGCCGAGGAAACAAATAGGGACGGAGCAAGACGTTGCCATCTCAACCCGATCCTGCGCAAATTGAAACTGAATTTGTTTACATGATCATGATGCTTTCATCGGGCCAACGTAGGCTTAGACCCACTGACGGGGAGCTTCATGTCATTGATGGAGCTGCTAATGGGACACCGCAGTGGAGGTTAACGGACCCGAGCGTGTCAATTGCAACCGAGAGTCCAGGACCCTTGCATGCGGTCCAGAATGGAAGCGGACGGCTCGCCTCGGATCCACTGGATCGCTTCGGGTGCCTGCCACTCAATAACTGTCACCTGCCCGCCCGGCCGCCTCCCTTCACTTCTGGAATCTTGAACTACAATTACTCAGCCTTGTCTTCTTCCGTTTGTAAACATCTTTAGAAAACCCGCTTCTTCCGTCCTCGTTTACCCTTCCTCTTCCTCCTCATCTAGAGACTCTTTGGTGCCTCTACTCTTCTAGGTTTGGCCGGTGACGCCATCTCCCTTCAACATTTACATACCGCGCTCTTGCTATCCCGCTAGAACGAACGACGTCACCATGTAAGTTGACCAAGAGACAACAAAAAAAAAAAAAAAAGGTACCCCCACAGCCGCTAACTTGAGTCTCTGACAGGCAAATAACCATCGCTATCCAGGACACGACGGGAGAGGAGCAAGACTTCCTCTCCCTTCAAGTCTTCCCCGACATGACACTCGAGACCCTGCGCAACTCGATCCAGGCAGAAACCAGCCACCACCCCAGCACACAACACCTGTACCATAACGGCAACCTGATCACCGACAACACCAAGACCCTGACCCAGCTAAATGTGACCGACGGCGACATGCTAGCCCTCCACGTCCGCGAGACGCAACGGACCACGGCGGTTCCCGAGCCACAGCAAGGAAGGCCAGCCGCGCCTCCCCAACAAGATCCCGAGTTTTTGCGTCTGCAGTTTCTGGCGAATCCAGCCCTGAGGGCCGAGGTGGAGAGGACAGCCCCCGACTTGGCGGCCGCTATCAACGACCCCCAACGGTGGGCGCAGCTCTTCCGGGAAAGGTACGACAGGGAACAGAGGGAGAGGGCGGAGCGTCACCGGATAATCCAGCAGTTGAACGAGGATCCGTTCAACCCGGAGGCGCAGGCGAGGATTGAGGAGATCATTCGCCAGGAGCGGGTTACGGAGAACCTGCAGACTGCTATGGAGCACAATCCTGAGGGTAAGCAATAGCTTCTGTTGTGGTCGGGAAGTTGCCGCTAACTTTGTTTGTGTTTGCAGTATTCGGTACCGTACATATGCTGTATCTGGATGTTGAGGTGAATGGTGCCAAGGTCAAGGCCCTCGTCGATTCCGGAGCACAAGCCACAATCATGAGTCCCGACATCGCCGAGGCGTGTGGTATCATGCGTCTGGTCGACAAGCGGTACGGTGGTATCGCCAAGGGCGTCGGATTTGCCAAGATCATCGGTCGTGTGCACACGGCCCCTATCAAGATCGGCACGCTCTTCCTGCCATGCAGTTTTACCGTCATGGAGGGAAAGAACGTCGATATGCTTCTCGGCTTGGACATGCTGAAGCGTTACCAGGCTTGTATTGACCTCGCCAAGAACGCCCTCGTCATCCAGGGCGAGGAGATTCCCTTCTTGGGCGAGGCGGACATCCCGAAGGCGACGGAGGAGGCGCTCCAGGATGAGCCTACGATTGAGGGCCCCGGCGGTACAACCATCGGCCAGCGTACCGGTGCGGTTTCGGGACCTGGTACTGCACAGCAACGTCAGGGCCAGGCTGGTCCGTCTACTGCACAGCCGGGTCCCTCCGCTCCTGCTTCCGCTCCCGCCCCCACACCTCGAGTGTCTCAGGCCCCGCCGGCTCAAGCCTCGCAAGCCCGTCCGCAAGCGCCTCCAGCCCGGTCTTTTCCCCGTGAGCATATTGAGCAGCTTGTAGCACTCGGAGCTGATGAGCAACAGGCGATTCGGGCTTTGGAGGCGACAGACGGGAATGTTGAGTACGCGGCCAGCCTAATCTTTGAGGGGTTCCAATGAATTGATGAAGCTGGGAGTGTTGGCATGAGCATAGAGAGCATGTATCTGCTTTTATGGTTCGAATTAAGGCGGCGCAAATCGATGACATATGGTCATCATGAGATGAATGGAACGTAAAGAGACGGTATCGTACAAGATCTATGATGAGGACAATCAAGCGAAAGATAACCACTTTTGAAGCGTTCTTAGACCGTGTTTCACTGCTTTACCTGTTTGGTTTGGACCTCCTGTCTGGGGCGGGCTGTAGATACGATAGGACTCGTAGCAAAAGAGAAGGACCAGACATTGACAGGTTTTGCAGTACACAACCTCATAGGACATAGCAAGCTTACATATCAATGCCAGGATGTTTCGCGCGTAAAGAGAGAATAGTTGTTGAACCTTTGATTAACTGATGATCGTACTAAAACCACACACACCACGCTCGTCTACCTAATCTTGTACACACAGGGCTTCAGAAGAGCGTTCTCATTGAAGGACGCCTCCTCATCGGCATCAATGAACTTGGGCGTCTTGATAGGCCGTCCCTTGGCATCGGTCTGCGTCGTCTTGAGCGCCTCCTTCTTCAGGTCCGCGCATTTGCCCTTGATGGCCGGCACCGCCTTGACAAAGTGCATCTTTACAAACATCTTGTTATCCATGTCCACCGCCTTCTGGCCGTACTCCCTCTGCAGGAGGAATCCTCTCTTCCTCAGCGCCTCCACAAAAGCAGAGACATCCGTCTCCTGCTTGCGGAGCTCAACACCATCCACATGAACAGCCAACTGCTGCTCCTCCTCGGCCTCTTCCTCCTCCTTCATCTTGGCCTTGTCCTTCTTGCCCACCACCGGCCCATTACCGGCGGCAACAGCGCCCGCCTTCCTGCGGTTACCCACACTGTGGCTGACCACGCTTCCCGGACCGCCGCCCTTTTTCCCTCCTCTGGTCGGGTCCACAAACCGCGACTTGATCTCGGCCACCCACAGCTCGCCCTTCCACCTCAACACCCTATAGGCCTCCTCGACAAAATCGATCCAGTTCGTCCCCATCAGCGCCAAACAGAAAATCACCACGTCTACCGACCCCTCCTTTACCGGCAAGTTCGCAACATCCGCCCGCGTAATCAACTCGGGCTTGCCGCCATCCTGCAAATCATAGCTCTTGACTTCAATCCCCAACTTTCTCTTGAGGGGCACCAGCGCCTCAGCAAGCTTGGCATCTCCACACCCCAAATCGGCAATCGTGCACAGCCCGTTCCTATCTCTAGGCAAAGGGTACTTGGTGCCCTCGGACGTGCCGTCGGCGGGGCGGAAGCGCGGCGCGTTGCGCAGCTTGCCCCGGACTTTGATGTCGGCGATGTACCCGTTGACGGGGTTCTCGGGCCACACGTCGACTTGGCGACGGAAACCTTCGTGGTACTCGGTGAACATCTCGGGCGAGTCGGAGAAGAGGGAGAAGGCTTCGCGCGAGGGGCGCGTGTAGAGGGTCTCGTTGAGGTGGCGGAAGCGGGCGCTGATGAGCTTTTCGCGCATGGCGGCTTGGAGGGGGGTGAGTTTGGGTGCGGCGGGCGCAGGGGCGGCGACGGGCTTCTTTTCTGTGGTATCTTCCTTCTTTTCGACGGCGGGCTTGGACTCCTGCTTTGTCTTCTTCTTCTTGTCTTTCTTCTCGGAGCTGCCAGCGGCTGGCTGGGGAGCGGCGGTCTCGGAAGCAGGAGTCTCCTGCTGCTCGTCCTTCTCCGTCTTCTGCTTCTTAGCCTTGTGGGCTTCCCTCTTCGCAGCTTCTTGGGCCTTCTTGGCCTTGGCGTCGCCGCCCTCGATCACCTTCTCCCACAGGTCGGCGACGTTCTCGAGGTTCACATCCGTGTTGTTGGACCGGCCGGCTCTCTTGCGCTTCTTGTTCTTGGGCTTGGGAGCGGAAGCCCCTTCTTCGCCGGCGGCGACGGTACGGGGGGTCGGGGTCGCCAGGACGGAGCCATGTTCGGTCTCGACTTTGAGCTTGTCTGTGGAGACTTTGAGGCCTTTGACGGCGAACATGATGGCTGCTTGTGGGAAAGGAGCCCTACTCGAAAGATTGAGATAAGATGCGAAAATGAATTCGCAGTGATGATAGAGGGTTGTTGTTTAAACTCGAAGATTGGGAAGGTTGGTTGTGATAGACCACGAAGAAAATTTAGGTGGAGCCGTTGGCTTGGGAAGCAACGTCAATTGCAGAACCCCTGCAAATTCCAAGCAACTGCCCCCGCATGGTTGCTTGACCGCCCGCAGACAGCATCAAGATAAGATTGTCGATAACCTTTCCCAGACAACATTGATGCCACTTCCCAGCGGCCGTACCTTTGTGCGCATTGGTGAGACGGGTGAGCCGCAATGGAAGTTTCATCAGTTGCTTCCGTAACATTATCCGGAACATTATCCGGAGATTTTCTTTTCCTCAATCAGGTACAGCCAGGTTAGCGGTGCACATCCGACGACAGGATGACTGACCACAGGTTGAGCCCGAAAGTTCTACGGACGTACATCACTCTCACTTGAGTCTTATAGACTTTTGGGAGTTGAGACCACATACCAAGACCGTTTCAAGAAAGCCCAACCACCTCTGGTAGATATATCTCCGAGTATTCATCACTCTTTATACGCGGAACATGCCACAGAAGGAAGACAAACTGCAAGCCACGGGCTTCTATTCTAAGCTTCTGGTCCGAGACTCGGAACAGAGGCACAGTTTGATACCGGCGGGGCCCAATTCATGCAAGATACACCTGCTCTTGTCCCGATCCGTTAGCTGTCAACGGACAGTAGCCTGCTGAGACCACGGTGTGAATTGACTCGGCCTTCCTCGCGTGTTTTGGAGGTTTGGACTTTGGAGGAGAAGGTTAGAGGAGATGGATGTATTTCTTCCATATTAACGCCGGTCCATCCTTCTCAATGTCAGGCAGTTTGTAAGCTACAAGTCCTTGCCGTCTGTCACTTTGTGACTTTAGCTGCAGAACGTGGCACTCGATGCAAGCAGGCACACTTTACAGCACCCCACCTTTGCCAAGCTCAGGTACCCACCGGCCGAGACCTCCTCTGTCCTCTCGCATCTCCACCTGCTGCTGGGTTCCATTCCCCCTCCCATTTGGGGCTCAGAGACGGCGGATCGTCCACTTCATCGCCGGGGTGCCTCGTGTTTTTCACAGCACTCCGTCCTTCTAGACTGCCCTAACGAATCAGCTATGCTCTGTTTGGTGATGGGGCTAGAGTCTAGACAACATGGCAAGAAGAGGTTATTATTCATGGCCATGGCCATTGACTTCTGACTGCCATTGTTGTCTTGGGTCCCCGATCATGAGGGACCTGTCTAGAGACATTAAAGAAAGACTGAATAGAGGCTGACGAACGTGGTGGTCCTGCGTACACACAACTCCTGTCCGTGCCATAAGGTAGGCACACCACCACACCCACCACACCACGGCGTCTTCCCGAAGGCCCGATGCTACACTAACACAGTTTGACTATTCCTTCTGTGGACTTGTGTGTCTCTTGTGCATGTCTTTGGACCTCTACACCACACGGTACAAGAACCTGATCCGGTACCAGGTCATCTCAGAACTCTGAAGCTAGGCGATCCGAGTCACCTTATGCCTCACTCGATCTGAAGAGACGTAGAGTCAAGGTTACAAGAAACCAGGTATCCTCCACCACATGTCCCGTTCCTCTCCGCCCCTCCCACTCTCTCTCCGTGCCCCCTTTACATGTCTTCCACAATATACATCTTTATCCATACAAGAGTGCTGATTAGTTGCCCCAACTAGTTACAGCTTCAGACACCTATCCAATGCTTGGAATCTTGATCTACTAGCCAATATAAACCATCTTGGAGATCATTGCATAGAGCTCTGCTGGTCCTAGATCGGGCTATATGTAGATCACGGCAAGCTCCGTCCTACCCGTTCATCTATCACTCAGTCTCTTCTCTTTCAACAGCACCTGTTCGCGGTTAAGATACCTCAGCTCTGTCAAGCTGTCTTCTGTCTTTAACAAGCAAAGCTGAGGTTGCGGCCTACTTTTGCACCCTACCCATCTCTCTTCATTCTTTGACTTTGATCCCGAGGTCCAAAGTCTCCGGCAACTAAACCTCCACTGCCGGATACCTGACGGAAAGGTCTTTGTTGTCCGCAACACTTCGCGGCCGAGTGCCGGATTGTGGGTTACAAGTCACACCAGGTGTCTCACCCACACACCTTCGACGAGCTGCGTTGTTGCGCTATCTCCCCCGTCCCCTTCTTCGCTGTCACCGGCTGCTTTGCGGTTCGTACGGCAGGCGGAGATTTATTATCCACTCGCCGCCCTCACTTACTTGTCACTTTGTCTCAGCTGGCTAATCTAGACTTGGTTGGACTTTCGGCTCAGTGTTTCGGAGACGGAGAGACGTAGCAACATTCCTTTACACCAGGCCTTGTCACCACTTCTCCGGCACTCCACCTTGAGTAGTCTACTTGATGGTATTGTTTGACCAGGTTACTCTCTCGCTCTTAAGCTATCTCAGCGTAGCATCAAAGAGTCGGGACCTTCTCAAACCTTTACCTCCATATCGTCCGACAGATCGCATACGGCACCTATTAAGGAAGCTTTACCATGGATTCCACCGGGGCTGCAGGTTCTCCAGAGGGAATCTCGTCTCCGGAAACAAAGCCGCCAGCATCTTCATCCGAAGCCAACGCGGGCACTGGCGCTTCTGCAAGTGCCGGTACCGGCGCGGCGGCAGCGGGTAACCAAGAGAATCCCCAAAAGAAGGCTTCAGTTAGGAAGAGAACAAAGACTGGTTGTCTCAGTACGTGATATCCCGAGGCTGCAACACGTGCCCCAAGCTGCTGCTGCTTATGATTGCTGACACGCCGCAGCTTGTCGAAAGCGACGCATCAAATGTGACGAAGCCAAGCCGATTTGTAACAACTGCACCAAATCGAAGAGACAATGTGAAGGCTACAACCAACGACTCACTTTCAAGGAGCCTCTGGGATCTTACGGCCATGGGCCTACTCACTTTGGGCATCCTGTATACCATCAGCAGAACCGAAACCAACCTATCGGTGTTCCTCTGACGGCTACTCAGGCGAAAGCAGCAGCACAACAAGGACCACTTGCTGCTATCGCTCCAAAGCCACCGCAAGTCGACTTTACGGGCACGGTGCCCATGTCCTTTGCGGCGCCGCAACAACACCAGGCACACGACCCCTTTCTGGCCGCTCAAGCTGGAGGTCCGTCTTTACAAACATCCTTCTATGGGCAACTACCTAGTCCCAGCCAGAGCATCTCTCCAATTGGTCCTCCGCCACCGCCAGGCCACCTCCCTCAACATGCACACGAGAGTACCTTCCAGTTGATGTCTCCGACACATGGCTATGACCCAAACCAGGTGATTGAAGCAGGCCCATCCAACTACAGCCACACCTGGACACCGACACCTAAACAGCACCGCCGTATCCTTGAAGAGGATGGACTACAGCTCGGCGTCAATGGCTTCGTCAAGGAGGGACTGTACTGGCAGTCGGACGATGAGGCATCCATGGCCGACTCGGAAGACGACGATATCCCGATGGATGTCCACGATGCGCATCTCGAGTCTAATGACCTCGGTATCCACGTAGCCAGGCGGTTGGAAGCCACCGCAGACGCATACGGTGTTCGGATGAGAACCGTTGCTGGGTTCCCGGAACCAAACGTCTTACAAACGTACATCCCTTCTTCCATGAGCTCGCCCCTGACCGACTCCCAGACTGCCGCGGTATTCTGGCATTTCGTCAACGTCACCGGGCATTGCATGTCCCTCTACGAAAGACACCCGTTCGATCCTACACCCATGTTCCATGGCCAACCAGTGCCCAAGACTAGGCAACACATATGGACCTACACCTTCCCCATCATGGCCTTCAACCACCCGGCCCTTATGCAAGCCATCCTCGCCCTAGCCGGTCTGCAAATAGCCAACCTAGCCAGAGTCCCCGCCACAGCAGCCATGAAGCACTACCACCTCAGTCTGCGCCGGATCGCCCGAAACTACCAAAGCCCCAGCCGGCGCACGCAACCCGCCACGCTCGCAGCCACGCTCCTGCTTGGCTTCTACGAAGTCTGGAACTCGGACCACGACAAGTGGTGCCGCCACATGTGGGGGGCGCGAGCCATCATGAAGGAGATACCCTTCTTGAAGATGACCAATGAGATTTTCGCTCATCAACGAGAACGACGGAAAGCTGGGTTTGTCGGACATGCTTGGATGGACCCTACTGCTCCTCTCGACCCTGATCTCACTCTGTGCGAGGTCGATACGGAGCTGATCAGTCAGCTGATGGGCACGAAGGTCACTTATGATGATCCGGAGGTGGCGAGCAAGAAGAGGCCGTATACGGAGAAGGACATTGAGACTTATCAGCAGCTGAGGGATCTGTATTGGTGGTATTGCAAGCAGGATGTTTATCAGAGTATTTTGGGTGGGACGAGGTTATTGTGAGTTTTGGCGTGCCGAAAGGAGTTGACAAACTTGCTGACGAGGATGAACAGTATGCCGTTTGACCAGTGGGCTGAGTGTGCGCCGAGAGGAGAATGCGGGAGGATGGATGCCATGTAAGCCGAGTCTACCCCTTATTGTACAGTGTCAATGTTAATCATACCTCAGTTACGGCACCTTCGACCACCTCATGCTCCTTCTCGGCCGCGTAGCCAACTTCGCCTCCCGAGACCTAGCCCGCAAGCGAAAAGCCCGCCGAGCCGGTGGCCCTCCTGGCAGCGCCGGACGAGGCC
>RAOH01000657.1:0-16036 GCA_009804965.1 Neurospora sp. FGSC 26632
ACCACAGGTCGGAGTAGCGGGCGGGAGCGGCGAGGACGAAGGGTTGGGCTAGGCCGACGAGGATCTGCCCGAACATGACGACGCCAAAGTGGCCCCCCGTAGGCGAAGAAGAATGGGAGCCGCCGTAGCGGACCCAGTTGCCGATTAGCAGGAGGGCGGCGGCGACGGTGATGGATAACTTGGGGCCGAGATGCAGGACGTAGATGACCAGGGGCGTGATGAAGGTGAAGGCGAAGAGGAAGGCGGTGCTGAGCCAGTTGATGGTCGTTTCGGTGGTGCGGAAGTAGGCGGCGGCGTGGGCGGCGACGGGGGAGAAGGTGAGCCACTGGGAGAGGTGGGGGGGGGGTTTGTTAGTTGGGGTTCGTGATGTCCTTGTTGGTGAGAGGGCTGGTTGAAGGGAGGAGTGATGAATGATATGCGAGTGTCCTTCTTTATTCTCTCTCGGTCGCACATGTTTTGTTGATGTATAGTTATCCTGAAGGTAAACATCGCCGTAACTCGATGACTGAACCAAGCTGACACAGAGGCTGAAAGATAGTGTAAGACTGGACGGAAAAGGAAAAAAAGGCACTTACATCCCAACTAACAATGATATTCAGCAAGGTCAACTGCACCAACCCGAACCACCTTCTCTTATAAACCTTATACACGACCGGTCTTCCCTCACTGTCTCTTTCCACTCTTTGCTCGTTTTCGTCATCGTCACCCGCTCCGTCAATTCCATGTCCGACGCCGCCACCGCCGCCGGCCGTCTCCCCGGCACGACTAACCGCTGCCTCCGTGATGCGGATCCCCGTTCCGGTCCCGGCGCCGAGCGTGGTGGAGACCACCGATCCCGATCCGGAGTCGGTGGATGCTGACCTTGACTTTGATCCACTACTGCCGCTGCTGCCGATGCCGCTTTTCTTTTCGGAATTCGATACCCCACTCCGATTACTCACCCGCCTTTTCTCATCGCCAATCATCGTTGTCGTGTTGGTGTTGTTACTCGAACTCGCCTTCATTTCGATGCTCACTGTTTCGATATCGCTGCGCTTTTCCTTCATATTATTGCTTGCCGTTCTACTACTGCTGTCATTGCCATCAACTTTAAAATTGGTGGTAAATGTACCAGGAAGTATCGTATGCGGATATGATAGCCGAGCTTGAGGACAATCATCGTGGCTGTCGCGGTGCGAGGTAGTAGTATGGTGAGAATGCCGGCTGCTGTGGATGGTAGTCTGGTCATGGTCATGGTCATGGTCGTGGTCGTCGTCCATTGTATCTCTTAATTCTTGCCAGCGTACTTGTCCTTGTTGGGCTTGGAGTTGGTGATAGTGGTGATGTCGTCCTTTGGTGCTACCTCCTCTGCTGGGAGATCCGAGGCTGCTCATTGATTGCAGTTTGCGCTTGCGCCTTGCGAAGCGGCTCTGCTCTGTTCTTGTATTTTTGTTAATCCCTTTTGTTTCTTTTTCGAAGGGTTAGGAGGCGGCTCTGTTGTTACTTTTGTTTGTGGCGCCCCTCTGGATCAAGTTATCCCAAGGAGTTTGTTTGATTTAGCCTGTTCGCATTCGGATTCCAGTCGCGCTTCGGTGCCAGTGTGCGAGTCTGTAAGTCCGAGCAGCAGAAAGATTACCTGCCGTCCGTCTGGTGTAGATGCGAGCGAGCGCAACAAGATGATAAGATGTAAAAGATGAAAGAGCGACACGTGTTCACATATCTGAGATGATGAAAATGAATGAATACTACCGCACCGCACCTTCAGAACTTCTCTCCTGTCGGACTTGCAGATGAAAGCCTGCCTGCAAAGAAAGGAAAGACGGACGGGACTTCGGACTCGGATATTGATTGCTGCAGGATGGGATGGGACAGAATGGCACGCTACTTGTCACGCTTACAAAAAGTCTCGGCATCCAAGAAAAGAATAAGTTTCCCCCAAAACCGCTTTTCTACACTAGCAACCTTTTCATTTCTTGGCTAGCGGCGCGGCGCGGCAAGCGTGTGATGTTCACTTTTGAAACCGAACCCGAACCAGTCTGTATTCATTCGCCTTCCCCAGATTTTCTGTTACTGTGTTCAATGTGTTATGTACACAAATTTGGGTGCGTGTTCCATCAACCAGGAAGGCGGAAGCGAGAAACATACTTGTCTTACTTCCCGAATCTTTCTTTGTCTGTATACCTTTACTGTTCCGCCTCACTTAGTTCGTTTCGAGTTTCTAAAGTTATTCCCAAGAACTCCCCATTATTTCCAGCCCGCTTTCTCGAGAAAAAGAAAAAGGTCGAGACAGGTCGGAACCAAGTCACAGTCTGAATATATCTCCGACTCGCCTACCCACCATCTCAAAAAAAATCACCCATCATCCATCCATCCATCCATCCAGTTGTAACCCTTCACCCACCCCCCGCTCCCTTGCTGCCAAACACATGCCATCTTATCCCATGCGCAATGCACAAGGTCGCATTTACGAACGTTTCGCAAGCTAGAAACAAGTCGAGTGCGTCGGTACTCTCGGTGTATGTACTCAACAATGAGGGGTTGGTTATCTCGGGTTTCATAAACACCCCCATCAGATCATCAACACCCATGAAGCGACAGTGTAGACTTACGGTATACAAGAGGCCGTGCCAATCATTTGTCATGGGATTAAGACGCCTTATTCTAGAAGCTCACTCCTTCTCTTGCTTCCAAGTGTTCGTTGGCGTGTGTTATAATGCCATATGCACAGGGCATCATCACCATTTCCGACCGGATGGACGCACCGTGAAACATGTCTTTCCATGTGAGGCCGGAGCGCAACGTACGAGAAACAACACCGACTGGGAAAAGGGCATGTAAGCAAAAAAAAAAAAAAAAAAGGAGGTCTATTGAGAGGCTTCACCTGCGTCTGCTTTTAAGAGTTAGGTGACTTCGGAAGGATTATAATACAGAAGAGACACAACAAGGCTGGCGGGGGAGAAGAACCGAATCAGATGAGGACATGCCGAAACCATTCGAGAAAATGACTGCCGCCATGTCGCCCCGCTTTCCCCAGCCCTATATATACGTTCGTTTGTGGAGTGAGGAGGGGTACTAAAGTGTATACACATTCATCATACAGCATGCATGTGTAACCCTTGGAAGCCCCCTTTTCCTTTTCCTCCCCCTTTTTTTTTTTTTTCACCTGACACTGTTTCGTTTTCCCGTTTCTGTTCGTATTCCATGATGGCTGCTGATGACTTTGAACTTTGGCGATTGGATCCTCATTTGCTTTCTATTCCCGGTCGTCATCGTAACGATTGAACGTACGTTGGTTGCTTCCTTCGTGTATCTTGTCTATCGTAAACCGCCCCATTGTCTCTACGTAAAGAAATAGCTCCTCCGGACTATAACCTTGTTGTTGTTCGATGGGTCGCTTTTTCGTCATCGGACTGCCGAGCGTTGGGGTCAAGAAAGTCGCAGGCGCATCAGGAATGCGAAACGACCGTCAAGGTAGATCGATCGCTTATTTGAGGACGTTCCAGAGCTTGGGAGCGGCGCACTGGGTGGCGCAGTGGACGAGGTGGAAGACTGTGGTTGTCGCGCAAGGTTCCTAGTGAGTAAAGCCTGTCTTGTGTGCCTGTGGGCGAGGATGGGGACTCTATAAACGTACACTCCTCAACGCAGTCCTCCTTGGTGTCAGCACCAGCGCCGGTGACGCGAGCGGCGCACTCATCGTAGTGGTGCTTGGCGGGAGCGCACTCCTTGGAGTTGCGGCACTCTGTAAGCAATATCCCCGTCAGCACATCATGTTCCGTCTCGAGTTGGGCTCCGTAACGAGTAGGTGTCGGAGAACGTCGTGTAGAGATGCAAGGCTGGGCGAGACCGAGGCAAGTTCGGCGGTCGCCTGTCATTGGCAGTTCTGTTGGTTGAGAAGCAGACCATGCCGGAGGCTCGGCGTGGGAACGCAGGGCTCCTATAGGCGCAAGGTGCGTCGAGGTGATGGTGGCGGAAGGCCGGATGGTCATGGTCGTTGAGTGATGTTGTATATGTGTTGATCCGGACATGGGGAGGGAAAAGAGACAGGTTACCCACCCTCCTCGAAAGTCTCCTTGGGGTCTTTGATCTCATCCTCGTCCTCCTCCTCCTCCTCCTCCTCAGCCTCCTCCTCGGGCTCGTCGGCGGCGGCGGCGGGCTCCTCAGCCTCGGTCTCCTTGGTGGTCTCCTCGGTGGTTTCGGAAGCAGGGGCAGCCTATAACATGAATTAACCGTCAGCATGCTTGCTCTCCCACTTCCCCGTATGTCTCTCTCCTCCATGGCTTATGACGCAAACAAAGCCCTCAACCACGGTACGTCCCCCACCATGCCCCTCTGTTCCTACAGGAGGGAGTAGGGCAGAGCTTCAACCATCGTGTTTACCAAGTCTCACTCCTCTCTCTCATCGTGGTGGACTGTATCTCTGTCCAGAATTCGGGGACCCGGGGCATATGGAAGGTTGGTGATGGTGGTGGTGGTGATGGCATACCTCAGCCGGGGTATCGGCAGGGGCCTCGGCCTCGACGGTGGCCCACGGCGTGGCCGCGTCGATGAAGTCGGTAACAGCGTCCCAGAAGCCCATTTTGAATTTCGCGGGGGTGGCGGCGAGAAGAAGGTTGCGGTGGTCTTGTCGGTAGGTTGTTGATATGGCGCGACGTTGAGCAAGCTTTCTCGATCAAAAATCGGGTAAACCGAGCTTCTTGCTTGGCCCCAGTGCTCCCGGGTGGCCCCAGCTCCTGGCCCGAGCGCTGCCTCTCGCCGTCCTTCTTGCGAATTGGCAATTGCTGATTGGTCCGTTCCTATCAATACACGCTCAAGTGGAAGCTGCCCCTGCCCCCGGGTAATCCCGCAGTCATGGACGGCGTCACGTGCAAGCACTTTCACGCTCTCGCTTGGAAGCTCGTCAGGGTCAGTGCGAGCTCGAGACCGTCTCAACTGTGGTTTATGTCTGGACTCAGCTGAGAGAACTTCATGTCTTTATCAAAGCCCCCACGCCGCCGCCATTGATTACTGTCTGACAGACCGGCTTACTGAATAGGCAATCGCTGGCAAGAACTTGCTTCAACACAGATATCGCTGGCGTTGCTAGCCCTGTCATCACTAATACAGGCAGCCGTTTTCTGTTTCTGTCCGATCATGCACACCACAGATACTTCCGATGAGCGAGATATCGACAAGGGTATTTCAAGGTTTAAGAGCCAATGGATATTTGACAAACTGAATATGGACTATACGCTACAATGAGAAAACGGTTTGCCTCCATTTTGGTACTGGTATCCATCCACTTAGGGACGGCGGCCAGTCCGACCAATCACATTTTGTTTCTGACGTTGTAATTCTTTTTGATCAAGATCCTCCTTTGACTTCACATATATAATCCTAAAGACTGACACTAGATTGACCGTACAGACTCCTATCACCAATAGGCGTATAATGTGCATGTTTTCCTTGTTGATCGGCGGCATTCAAGGAGAAATGTCAACTCGGAGATATTCGAATGTTTGCCTAATTCCGGGCAGCGCTGGAGGCGGTTACTTTGTGTCTCCGGGCCAAACCACATCTTGAACGCAATCTTGGCGAGAAATTCGGGCATTTATGCCGTGTAGTCCGGAGGTGGCTCATCCGGGCCAGGCTGGGGCACTTGGTTCCGATCGCTCGTCACGTTCCCAGACGGTCCAGACGCAGGTGTGCTCGAGGAAGGCCGAGAAGCTTGAGCATCATCGTAAGGGGGTGGAGGCTCGAGGTTTTGCCCAGGGGTCAGTCCAAGGCTTTGGGCATGGAGTAGTCGGTCCCTCAGCCACTCATACTTTGCTTGGAAGTCGCTGTGTCCGCCATCCTTGAAGATTAACTTGCACTCGATCCGGGGGATCTCCGGTGGTACGCCCCCGTTTGGAATAGGTCTGACTATAGATGTCCAGCTCCAAGGCCCGATCCAGGACGAGTTAATGCGGACATCGCTGAAGTTTAAGGGAGGCGCGAAGAAAGATCGAAAAGCCTCGGTCGACCTGGCTGGGAGGTAAATGATCTGTACGCTAGTTAGACTGCAACATCAACATGTCGTTCAAGAAATCAGAGCCGAACTTACTCTCTCGTTGGTTATGTATGCAATGCCGTTGTCGCTCTTGACAGAGAAAGGCTCTGCTACCTGCAGCTCCTTCGGGACCGAGAGCTCAAGGCCAACTCGCGGCTTGGAGGTAAGGAGAATCTTTTCTCCAGGGAGTTTCTGGATCTGCCCATCACGGGTCAACATGACCCAACTTTCTTTCTCGTCAGTAATCGAATGCTGAGCAAGCGTCCATCTGTGCGCCTCGACCAAGAATTGGTCGGCCATGATGACTTGGACGGGACGGGGAGGTGGGGCCGGGTTAGGTGGTATCTGTGACAATATTGAAATATATTGACAGGAAGAAAAAGAGGAGACAACGGCACTCGGAACGGGGGAAGATGATGTAGAGTTGCCTTGCCAAAGGGTCACGAGAGGATGAAGAACAGCAGATGTAGACTTACTTTATTGACATGATGAGAGACTGGGTGGTCAGCTGCAGAATGGCCCGCTAGGTACCGTCTTGTCCTGTCCCGCGCGCCCGGAACTTGGGGTGCTAGTATTAGCACGCAAGGGTGTAGTGGGTAGTAGCCGTCCAGGGTCAATTGCAGAGCGAAGCCAGGAAGTAACCTGTTCACCCACAGCGGCACGGCCTGCAGCAAGATGAGGTGGGAGATCTGGCAAGCCTCAGTCCAGGGGTCAAGGAAGCTGTTGTATCTAGAGTGGGCCGACTTTTGCTAATTCGGTCGTCGACGGAAACTGGCAGGCTGCGAGCCTGTACAGTGTCAGTCTGTTAGCCTCTATTCTATCACTTTCAGAATGTTTCAACTTGGACGGGCTGTTAGCCGAGGCAGGTGAGCGTCCCGGGCCTTGTTGGTTTGCCCTCCAGCTTGGATACTCCAGCCCGGAGAACACCAAGAACGGGAATGGGAATGCGGTAGTGTAGACAGTAGTGGGTAACAGCCCTTGTAGACAGGCAGCCTCTAGGCCGGCCGAACGGTCAGGTCGAGGGACTAATTGGAGACGGGGGATGGGTCTTGGGCAAGGCGAGGCAGATGAGAAGAGGGCCTAACTGGATGTTCTAGCCAGGATGCTGGGCGGCCAGCGCTCCAACCAATGGAAATCTAGGACGCCTAGTTCCAGACTCGGGACGGGGAGGCTCTAACAAGTGGTCCAAAGCTCAGTCACCCTTTTCCAGAAGCAGAGGCGGACACGAGAGAGGCCCGGGGCCGTGGACGCTGGAACACTTTGGCAATCGAGATGTGTTGCCTATCGAGCTGCAAGATGAAAAAGAGCGGGAGACCACTGCAGGAGTGAGAGCGAATGAGGAGCTACACGGGTACGTGGAGAGTCGTGGTATGAGCTGCTAAGTTGGGTGGACGAAGTGTGGATTGGATGCCATGGGACGCCGTCCAGGTTCAAGGGTCGACCGACGATTGGGATAAATGATCAATGAGGTATGGTAGCATCCCTCTAGTACAGGGTATACCGGATGTAAACCGTCCAAGACTCTGTTCTAGATGCACCCTTTTCGACTGGTGGCCCGGATTGGCGAGAATTTGGCCAAGGTATCAAGGTGTTGTTGATGAGGATGTACAACAGTTAACGAACGGATACATACAAACTGACCTTTGACGTCAACAGTTGTCGATGGTGGGAAAACACCCAGGGTCGTCGGTAGGGGTTAGATTTCTGACAGCAGATAGGTCAATCAAGCCAGAGATGGTCTGGATTGGATGATTGTAGTTGATATTGAGATGGTGGTGGATGAGGTGTTGTTCTAGGAGAGGATTGATGCAGAGGGGTACATTTGCACTGCAGTGGTTTCAGTGTGGTCGGCAATTCATTGTCGTGGGATTAAACCGGGGTACGAATTGAATAAGACTACACCAACTAATATGGGAAGTGGAGCCAGCGAATTCAACACTGCCCACCACGGAATGGACCCCGCACGTGAATTCGTCCATCGTAACTGCCCTTATGAACCAGAACAGTCTTCCAGATGACTTTGAAATCTTTGAGGGCAGGAACCTGAAGGCAGCAGTGGGCAGAATTTTCTTGCACACACACACAATTTGGAACTGACTGGAAAACTCCAAACTCAAAGTTCTCTCGACTTGCCTGGTGGTCGTCCAACACAACTATCAATCCACCGCGTTGCACCCCACAACTCCAACCTACCCGCAAATCCATCATGTCGAATCTCGACTGATCTCATTTCGGAGTCCATCTTGTTCCTCACATCGCCTTCCTGTACCTGCAGATCGCTGTCAGTCCTAATCGCCAATAGTGCTGCCAATCACCACCTCTTCCCCGGGCTTTTAACGAGCACACAAGCACTCTACCTACACACCACAACATCATTCAACTCTCAACGGCTTCTTTCCCGGATGGGCATGGCTCAGGCAGCAAGCACAAAGGCCAGAACCGGTCTCGCTACCCGATGGATATCAGTGTCTGCCACTACCCTGATTTCTGCTAGGGGGCGAGGGGCCCAACTGGGGGAAGCAGCTGGAGGGAGCCGCTGGGGGAGCCGCTATCACACCTAAGTCTACCATAGTAGTGCACTGCTCCATACGGACTCCTTAGCGTCCAGAATCTAATCTACCATCTGCCCCCTTTGGTGTTCTTTAAGAGCCAGTTGCTTACACAGCAGGGCGAGCAGACAAGGATACGGCTTGAACAAGTCCTCCATCATTAGCACCCACCGGATCGAATTGAGCTTCGAGTGCATAACCCGGGGCTGATGTGAGAGCGGGAGAACGGAAAGCCATGCTCACCATGCATTGGTCCTGATCCTCTTTCAGCCTCCTTCTGGTAGCAAAGCGACTGGACATACACGTCTTCGCTGGCCCATGTCGGGTCGGGAAAGCGCACCGATACACATCCTCGCTATCACAGAAAGAAAGCCATCATGTCGATGCCCTCACCCTATTGCCATAACGTCTGGGCAGGGATCTGTGTCTTGTCACTTTGTTGACGTCGTTGGTTGCTGCACAAGATCTACATCCTTGTACAGGTACCTGAAGAGAACCTACCCAGTCACGACCTACACCCAATCCGGATCCCTTATTGGCTCTCTGTACCGGAGCAAGGGTGTACAAGTACCGCTACTTGTTCGCTGTTCACGTGTCGGCTCCTTTCGGCCCCTCCCTACCTCAACCACCACGGGCCCTTCCCGAAGCCCCGAGCTTGTTCAGTATCTTCTGCCAGACAAGTGGTTCAATCATCACGACCCAGCTTCCACACCGCCCCATGCACCCCATATGCTAGTACCTCTGCGGCACGGCGGCGATGGGAACCAACCCGTAGCAGAAATCTCAGAAAAGCGAGCGAGAATTGTTATTGGCGAGGAAATCATGTCCAATACCGGGTACATCCGTCATGTCGCCTTGACGTGGGGCAGTCTGAACGATTCCGACTCTTGCTCTGGGAAAGCGATACATCTTTGAGAAAAAGTCAACACTCTCAAGGTACCCAGAAAGTCTAGACCGGTTTTGACCGGCAGTACGGGCTACAAAGGGGGTCAGTATACGGGCGCCGCCTTGAAACCGCTCAAACGCTCTCGCGTTACGGCTTCCGCCACTCGTGGGACCAAGTATTACCGGCCTTTCAGCGAGCTTTCCGCACATCGACATCATATGACGGTAGTGGTTGAGTATCAAACCAATCTAGACCAGCCTTTGCTGCTTCCTACAGATTTCCTCGCGGCAATGTCGACGGAGCTTAGTATCAACTTTTACATCGAGGAGTGCCAGAGGATGTTTTCAGTGCTGGTGTCTATGATACACTATCATTCTCTGATCTTGCCATCGCATGTCTCTTTCCCCCACGCAAAATCATCGTTGCTTCAGCTTTTCTACGCTCTGATCTTGGTATCTTCACTGATGGATCCTAGCCCAACCCAAGTGGCCAAGACTTGCCTGGCTCGCCGGGGCCGAGCAAGGCCGCAACCGGACCTCCTGGGTATATCGTGTGCCTCTGCGGTCTCTTCGCTAGCTGTCGACAGAGGTGTGAGATGTAGCAGGTTCATATCCACATCTCGGCTCTTGTAGCCCAATCAAGCTGCCTTCCTTCGAAGGAGTGCGTTTAGGGTCCTGAGATCTGCAAACCCTGTAGCACCATGCTCTTTAGAGACTCCCAGTGATTTTTTGCTGTATACGGAACACTCAAGCTTCTGTTTCTGGTGGTCCCTACGCATATACACATTCGATTTCTTTTGTCATTCATGATGACCAGCCTCGAGTGAGTAGCTGGCCGGCTGAGCATGCTCACCTGGAACACTACGAAAGCCACCACGCACTGCCGTCTCATGATCCGTTTGTGCAAGTGGACCTTGATCCTTCAGCATGAGACATGGGTGTTAAGTACAAGCACACTCGGCTGGGAACTCGTGTATTAATCTGATTTCCCCCTCCCCCTTCATGCAATCCCCTGGTCATAACCTGTCAAAGTTCAAGCCACATCATGTTGCCCGTGCTCTTCTAATGTCCTGTTACACCTCTTGAGTCTCGACAATTTCTTTACGTGTAGCATGTGCGGTTTGTGCCGATCACGACGTGCTGTAGGGCTAGAAACACGGATTTCACATCTTCCTTCGGTGCCAGTTTCTCATCAATTCCTGCGCCGGTAACTACACTAAACAGATGGGTGACGGAGCCAACGAGGTCTAGGTCCACGTGTAATTCCAGTCCTTCCCACGAATTCTGGACGGGCCGAATCAACGGATAGTTACCCAAAGCCGAGGCCTTGAGCAAGGCCTGAGGTGTTAGAACTCACTTCACACCACGTTTTGGAACTATTGCCACACAACAGGTTTCCCACGATTGAGTGTGAGTAGCCTCTACTGTGCTAGGAGCATTTCATCCAGCTGGGGGACGCATCTTTTCCCCGGAAAATCCGCTCCGAGATGAAGGATTTAAGGACCAGTACCAAAACTTGGCAACCTCTACGACGAAATCTTCACTGTTGCATTCTTACCCAGAGGCGAGTCACCAACATGGCAATATAACCGCCTTGGGGCAAGAACCCTATCTAAAGATAGGCCATCACTGTGAACCTGGAAGTCTCATCACGCCCGGAACCGCGCTACTTACACCCAGACGATGAAGGAGTACCTATCGGTTTCATCACACCTGAAGGCCATTGCAATCCTGAGTTGAGACGTTCTTTCTGTCGCGGAAGTAACCTGGCCTAGATCTTTTCTTGTCGCCTCTTCCCACTCATTACCACCCCTTCACCACGCAAAGCAATCAAAACCCATCAAACTTCAGGGGGGTGCCTGAGTCTCGGCGAGGAAGAATGCAGTTCAAGTGACAGACTGTGAGTGATGCCCGTCTCTACTATTCAAGCCCGACACAGAGCAAGGGGATTTGGTTATGGGTACCAGCCAGGCATTATCTCGGCTTGCATGGGAAGATAGTACTGTGGTAACAGAATCAGAGCGTGATCAGATAGGAACGGCAGATCAGCACAGCCTTCTACTCCCACTTTTCCGCCCGTCATCCGCTCTCCTCGGTGAAGCCGCCACACGTCACACATACATACTATGGTAGGTAGAACCCGTGGATCAGGTCGCTGACGATCATTGACCATATACAGTGCACCCTACAGAGCCATGAAGCTTTGCTTGTAGTGGTCCGTGCCAGATACATGACAAGGAGGTTTTACTTTTGCTCGCAAGCACTTCCAGAATGCTTCGTGGACGTTACATTCTGGTACCAAGATCTCTTCCTCGACACAGACCCCATATTGTTCGCGTATCTAACCCTCAAAATCTTGCCACCAAAAACAATTTTGATCTTCGGCGAACGGCCCGTCTCCGAGCTGAAGGACATCGACCAATAGCTGCGGACTATGAGATAATCCTCTCGCACTCGCCTTTCTCAAAACAAGATTGTTTTCAGCCCTGCTGCAACCAACCTACACAGCTAAGGGCCTCATTATGACTACTAAATAGGACATTCTTTCCTCATAGAGATCAAGTCTGCAGAGACATGGGCTCAGTGGCCGATCTGGGATCACCACGGACATGGCTCGGCAAACTTTCCGTAAAGTTGTCCATACCCATCAAACTCCTAACGTGTATGAACAACAGGATCACAACAGGACCTTGCCTTCCCGTACATACGCGAAATTAGATGGACACAAAATCAAGAACCAGCACTCAGCACAAGGTGGACAGCCTGCCAAACTCTCGCGGGTAGTGGACGGATGACAAATACCTTAGTGATGTAAGAGGACCTACCCATTCATTTACCATTGTTTGCTTCTTCGCTTCCCGTTCATCTTTCGCAGAGGGAACGAACAGTGGGCGCAGTCATTGTACAAAATTCTCACCGAGATTGCTATGGGTTCCGTTTCTTATAAGGAATTCACACCGCTGAAGCACCTGGCTGATGCTGCTAGTCCCCCCCCCCAGCTAGACCTACCGCTCCGTTTCCCTTTGCCTCCTTGTTCTAGCACGTTCTAGTGCGGAGGATCACAGCTCCATAAGTCAGCCAGACACATGGGTCAAAAGAAGTCGTCGCTTTTGCTGGTATGTCCGATATTTTGTTCCTAGTGTCTTTTGCCCTCATCGCGAGTTAGATTCAGCATTTGTTGTGCTCCCTTTTCGTTTCACTGGCAACCAATTCTCACATCTCATTGGATAGTTCTGCGAATGGTAGTTCATTCATATACCTTATTTTTCTGGCTCTCTGCTTTTAAAGCGGCCCTTCTAACCACCACCACCACCACGGGCACCAGTCCACCCCCAAAGTCTCAAGATAATATGTTGACGCATTAAAAACCCCCTATTTCTGTATTGTATGGTTGGTGGATATAAGACTCGCGAACGTGGAAAGAAAGAAGCATTCATTCAATTCACGATGACAGGACAGAGACAACCGTCTCATTGGCCTACTCCTCATATCCCCTTCCGTCCTGCTCTCCTGTTCCACATCTTCCCACCTGACATGCCATATTCAACTCTACTATCCACAACCAGTGGGAAAGGTCAGACCCAAGATGGGTAACCGACCAACCAACCAACCAGCTAGCTTCCAACAGCCAAGCTCCGTTCACTGGTCTCACGGCTTGCTTATACGCACAAGCGGGCGGTGTGTGTAGTACACATATAAGCTTTCAAGCCTATCGAAGTAGAAAGAAAAATGCCATACTCAGAACGTTCTCCGGGGGAAGGGAAGCCAGGGGAGTGAAAGAAAAGAAAACATGCTTCAAAACCAATGCCAAGATGGTACACACAAAAAGAAGTTCCCATGCACCGTCAAATGCAACCAGCCAGAGAGCTATGAAGGCTAAACCCAGAAATAAAAAAACAAACCCTGCCGACAGTGGTAGAAGAAAACTCAAAGTGAACAAATGCCAGACGGAGAACATTATCAAAGGGAGAAAAAAAAATGCCATTTTGTTCTCCCCTCTGATTGATTCCCTCTCCTTTCTAGGTAGTGCTAGCTTTGTCCCCATCCTTCACCATTCCCCCCGCCCATTAATACAGGCTAGTTTATACGTCAATATCGGTAAAGACTCAAGGCCAGTTGGGTGTCCATAACCCCCCCGGGAATCGACAACTACCGAAACGGCCATACATCCCAAGCAAACAAACAAGCAAGCAAGCACCCTGACTGAAGGCTCGCTCGCTCGCCCGCCCGCCGTCGAAAGAAAAAGCCAAATCCCATGAACCCAGCCAGGCCCCGAGCAGGTACACCCAGGTAGCCGGGGTGCGGTATCCGGTAACAAGAACTTTTCCCACCTCCCAAGGACAGACAAAATACAGCGAGCAAGATCGCGAGCAAACCACAGAGAGTTCTAGAAAGCTGTCGATCCCGGAGTTAATGTGAACGAATGACTGACCAGGAACCGCACTCTCCGTTACCCGAACCATGGAGAACAACCAACACCTCTCAGGAACGACCCAGCACAGCACCCTGTACCTGAACCATGCGAGAAAATATTGACAGAAAAAAACCGAGAATGAAATATCGACCGTCCATTACCCGACCCTCATCACCCAGAACGTCGGGATTTCATTAGGGGACTAGTTTCCACTTGCGGGAGTAGGGAGGAGTCGGTACGTAGTTGCTTTTCTCGCCAAGGCCAAGCCAATGTTTTTTTTTCCCCTGCCCTTGCCCGTTGGGCATCAATGGGTGATATTAATGAAATAAGGGTATAAAACATGGATGGATGGATGGATGGATGGGGAAGGGGAGCCCGGAGCCGAAGGAGAGCACAAAAAATGAGACACACCAAACAAAACGTTAGTGCTGGATGGATGGTCATGATTTCGGCAGAAAGAGAAGAAAGGAGACTTGGACCACCGACCCCGGAAGGAAGAAGGGAAGGCTTTCACAACTCGGCGAACTAACAAAGGATTTCCCGATAGGTGCCCGATAGGTGCCCGATAGGTGCCCGATAGTTGCCCGATGTTTCTCCTCCTCCCTGGTCGAGCGAGACTGGGTTCTTCTGACTCCTCTGGAATATCCGAAAAAGAGATGGTGTCCCTCTTCTAATTTCCTTTCTTTCTCCCCTCATTGCTCTCTCTCTCTCCATCTTCCCAATAGGTCATCCTGGCTGACACGAAAGACTAGGCCAATGAACAAATAGATACCAGGAGGCCATCGAGGCAGTGGATGGCGGACGCGAAAACATATACACACACAAACACCAGAAACCGAATGCCTGCCGTGCTGGCGAGAAAGTTTTGGATATCGACCGACCGACCGACTGGTCGTCCATCAAGACCAATTAACCAGCTCAATCCATTGACCAACCACAACCATGTGATGGTGGGAAGAAACGAAAAGAGCAGAGGCCAAACACCAGGTGGCAAAGGCGAGGAAAACCTTTCTCATGCCAGTGCCAATCAGTGTGGTGCGTGCCGCCAGCCCGGAACATCCATTTCGTCCCACATGTCCGCCGCCGCCTCTTTTTTGTCGAGTCTTCATTGCTCGAGATCCCTCCCTCCAGTTGGATTGAACCTAGGTAGGGTACCTGAGATTTGGCGAGAAAAAGGTGAAAGGACATGCTTCTTCCTGATCTTACAACACTTTCTGCGTCTTCATGTCAACAAAACTCGAAAGAACAGGTCAATGCTTCCTTCCTCAGCGATTGTGATACAAAAACTGGTGAGCAAGATACCCACAAACAGGAGCAATAACAAATAAATGATTAGCAAGATCGACTGCAAGAGTGGACCCCCTTTTATCCACGTAACTATACAATAGTCTTGTACAAGTGGCTATGATGTGTGGTGTGGCCGTTAAGGAAAATGGTGTGGGTATGGGGCTCTCGTTAGTTGTGGTCCGTTTTGGCCAGCACAGGCTGCACAGCTTCGTTGTGTATTGCATCATCGTGGTCGGGGTGTCGTCGCAGTCGCAGTCGCACCATCGGCGAACGAATGAGCCTCCATTGTGCCGCCGCTTTAGCCGTCACGTTAGAGCCGTGCAGAGCCGTGCCGTTTCGTCGTTTGTCCACATCCGACCGACATCTGCTAGGATTCTGCGGCCCGCAGTCCGTGTGAAATGGACTTTGTCCCCGACTCCCCGATTTCCCCGATTCCGCGCTTGCTGCACGATCCCACGTCCCACGATCTGTTGCTGTAACAGTATGCAAAGATTGTGGAGAGGGCTGGTGACCCGTCAACGTGAAACATGAAGGATTGCTTTTGTGGGACATCTCAGACAACGCAACGGCCAACGCCAACACCACGCCACAAGAGCAACCTCAATCACGACAGCCAATAATCCGGCGCCCGCACCGCAGGCGACACAGGCATCGGCGATCTCCCGCCGCCGCCGTTAATATTCGCGACTGCACCCGCCACCACGCCCGCGCCCAAACCGCCCGGACTAACGCCGATAATACCAGGAGAACTGGCACCCTCGATATGAAAATCCAATTTCGGTATCTCAATCTTGGGCGGCGCCTCCTCCCTCGGTTTCTTCCCGGGCGTCTTCTTCATCGGACTGACGCCCCTGCTCTCCGGCGGCGGGCCAAACCGCACATCACGCACGTCCCAGC
>RAOH01000658.1:0-18829 GCA_009804965.1 Neurospora sp. FGSC 26632
TGATGAGTGCTTCCAACCATTCTCCTTCTTCCTTCTGGCGCCGGCCTTCGTTCGGTCGCCCTCATGATGATGCTCATGTCACAGGATTAGACCTCTGTGACTGTCGTACGTGATTGCTGTCATGGCTCACCACCATGTACTATTCACATGCTTGTGCAGGCTGCAGCTGCTTCWGAAGCAGCTGCAGCGGCACTCATAAGGCTGACGTCAAGCTTTGAGGTTCTGTTAGCCTTGGAAACCCTAACCCAGAACTGTAGGCAAATGTCCGTGTGACAGGCGTCTTCTTAAGTGCCGTATTGTATCGTGGGACTTCCTTGGTGGTTGATGAAAGGAAAACGAGGAGGCTGAGCATTTCCAGCGAGGGAGCAACAGCCCGAGTATTGCAATTTTCAGTGGGATGGATACTCCCAAACTTTCACGATTCTCATAGGTGCCTGCCGTGGTTGCCTGGCAACAGGAACCCAACGTGACGTAACGTTTGTTCCATCCCATTTCCCATGTACAGTTGTGGGCAGGGCAGGTGACTTTTGCGGCTACACCTAGAGGTAGTTAGTACCTGTAGGTACACTTGCTTGTTGGTGACCATTCATCGGTCATCTGTCATCACTCACAGGCCAGTAGGCACAAGCTGAACGCGGTGATGTCTTCCGCTTGGTTTCCTTGTAATGGAACTCGAGATACCTGCTAACCAGGCATTGTCAAGGTCTTGTGCCCAGCCGGCTCACGGTCTCCAGCCGTGCCTGCCGGGCTGGGCCCACTTCTTCCCAGCACCACGCTTAGCTAGCTTTTCCCCGCGATCGTTCGTAGCCTTGTTTCCTTGTTCAATACAACATCATCCTCTCTCTCGCCTGTACCTACATGTAGGTGAAGCACATTCTTCCTTGCAATGTATTCAGATTCGGGCTCCTCTGATACATAGGTATCTACAAGGTTCGTGTTTCCTCTTTCTCGTAGAGGAACCAGTTCACCATCGCCGTAATGAAATCCTCCCACCTGAACCGAATGTACCTGCCATCCTCAGACACCTCCAAGCTCTCTAGGTCAACTGAGCCCTTGCGGAGATTGTACATATCCATGGCCCGGTTAAATTCAATAGCGTCTTTCTGCTAAGTTCTGGCACGAACCCCAACAACGAGGCAGCTCGAAGTTCTGTCCTTAACATAGTCGTCCCAAGCATTAAGGAGGTCGTCCATCAGTTCCTCCACGGTCATGAGCCCCTCGTGACGAACCGTTACAAGCACAGGAGTATATCGCTGGGAAATAAGAATAACAGTAGTAGTAGCCAAAAGGTATTGGTTGATTGTGAAAGCTGTTGCTTGCTGAAGAGCCAGTATCTAAAGAGGCCTGGGAAGGCCGTCTTTATATACCGGCCTTCATGGACCCGACATACTGGACCCGTGGACCCGAACTTTCGTCTCGGGTCCAACCTAATTGGTCGGTTGGTTCTATCTGATCTAGCTTACATAGCTGGTCTCTGATTGGATCGTAACAGTGAGAACTTCGTGGACGAGCTCGATGGGGAGTTTTCTCCAAATAGCGGGGAGTTCCTCCGGGGGTGGTCATCATTGTGGCAGTTGGACCTGGCTAACTGTAGGTTGACTGAAGGGCGAAGGCATAGAAAAATTGTCAAGTGGAAAAGAGGAAGAAAAAGGGAGGGGCACGGAAGAGGTATATAAAGACCATGTCAGCTAGTGCTACTCTGCTCTAGCGTAGGCAACAAGCACCATACATGGAATTAACCCCCGGTCAAGCTTCTAGGCAGCATTCGACTTGCAGCAACTGGTCTCCACATGATGTACTATGTACTCTCTCACTCAAAAACCCTACTGTGATGCCGAGCAAAAGAAAAACCCCCCTGCCAGGTACCCTGGCACGAGAACCTACGTCTTTCTCTGTTTTCATCCAGATACGTATTTTGTATATTGGAAACGGCGTCATGTCCAATCTATATGAGCAAATGGAAGTTTGTTTATCAATTCTGTCCTCCAGGATAAAACATTTCGTCAGTTTATAAAGGGATTCTTGGTTGTGGTGTAAGGTTCGGTACTTACCCCGCCTATTAAACTTACCCATCATACCAAGTAGACATCTTCCTATCATCAAAACGATGATGGTCCCATAGAGGTAAGTCAGGGTGGGCTCATGATTCATTCTCCATGACTTCTGAAAAGTGCTTCAAAAAATCCGTCATCACATGCTTTCCACCTGAATTGGATCCCGCGTCCCTCTCCAATCACTTCGAATTCAGTCACTTCGTTGCCGACACTCCAGTACCACTAGCGACAGAGGTCTTCGGTCCTCCAATGCCGGAATTGTTGACCAGGCATACGAAGACCTACACCAAACGAACGTGCTGAATATGCTTCTCCCTCTTTTTCGGAAATCTGTTTCCAAGCTTGAGTAGCCAGTGTGGGAGTTACAGAGCGGAACCAGCCATCGTTTGTGATGTCGTCGAGAAAAAGTTCGTTTTCAAAGTGACCGTTCTCAAAGTAGAACTTCTCTCTCATGACAGGCCCATAGAGAAAAAAGTCGGAATCTGGATCTCTGTGATCGTCCTCCTCTGTGGCGGTACCATGCAGAATGCCATACAGCTGTTGTGTCAATGTATCGTGGAATGGCAAAAATCAACAATACGGTGCCAATCCACGACCTCGATTGTCGACCAACTGCAAATAAATGGTCATGTTTGAGAGCCAGCGGTCTCGAAAGTGTTGTTCGAATCGGCGCCTCTGGGATTTGAAAAGGCTGTCTTGACGGAAGGTTTGCCAGTGTTGATACAGTTGGCTGGTAAACCCGGGGTCGTTGTATCGCTCATAGGGAAGGTTATTGGTGTAATCGCAGAAGGCAATGATATCGTCGGTGAAGTGATCAAGGATTTCCTGGACGAGGTCGAATGGCAAGGAGCGCCAGATGGGTGGAAGCTCTGCGGTGTTTGCCATTGCGGGGTAATGAAGTCAGGCGCTGTTGCAGAAAGCTTTCATCAGGCAAACGGAATGCCATGTACCACTGGTTGGTAACGTGGATTGGATTGAAGTTGATGAAGAGGGAGAAGTCCAGAAATCCCCCAGGCCCTATTAAATACAGGAAAAGGTGAAGCCATCGTGACTGCCCTCTGAGTGCACCTGCTACAACCGTGGCAGGCGTGCCGGACATCTTTCTACCGGCGAAGTTCGCAATGCATCAAGAAAGACGGGAAAGAGGTTGCAGTCGACGGGAGTACCTTAGCTGGCGGCTCTACAGTTTTTATAACAGCCCTCATGGTTACCCCGGAAACTTTCCACAATAACCTTCAAGTTGACTTCCTTGCAAGCGAGTTGGGATTACCCCATCTCCATAAACCCATAGCGCTAGTCCGTATTGGGTATAAACAATTTGACCCTTTTCCGCTTCCCCAGGGCGTCCACCAGCTGTCTCAACGTCTGGAATTTCTAGAAACCTGATCATTTACTGAGCCGCACTCACTCTGTTTGGTCTTCGGTATTGGTATCACTCACTTCAGTCACTCTTTTTGGAAGTCAGCCACACATATCATTCTCGAACCACCACCACCAATAATAATCTGCAATGCAAACGCACAGCCATGATCACAACGTCCCCCCCCTGCCCATGAGACGGAAACCGGTACCTGACGCAACGCCCACAACACCACATGCAACTCACCAACGGCCACAAGCATATGCACCATTTACACCACAACAACATCCATACCTGGACCCTCCACCTCCTTATTCCGGACCAACACAAGCACAAGGCCAAAGTCCAGGCTCAGCATTCGAACTCATCGACCTCATCGACGATTATCTAGACAACTTTGACGATGCTCCCGCTCAAAGTCTCACAACAGCTGGTTCTGGATCCCACCTTCGCCAACCCTCCGCTATTCCCAGGCCTATCTCATTCCACAAGGAGCAAGACACGGCTGTTTCGACACGGGAGGTATTGGTAAAGGATGAAAAGCCACCTCTTCTTCCCCCCAAAGCGCCGGAAAGACAACAAAGACCTGGTACACCCAATGGACAGGGTGTCCAACAAACATTCCAGGCGTATCGGGCCCCGGCGGAAAAGCCCCCCTCGTTGGGGAGGCCAGTGAGTAGGGGGGCTAGAGGTAGTGAGACGCCAAGGCATGAACATCCGAGTGTTCTGCAACCGGGAGGCGGCAGGGGGTTGTCGTCGCCTTTTCATGGCCGACCCCAAACTGCTCAAGATGAACATCAAGGTCTCGGACACTACCAGAAATACCAGCAGCAGCATCAAGGACACGGGTATGCTTATGGCAATGGAGGACATCACCGGCCTACAATGCTGGATATCCCCTCCGAAAGACAACCTCATGGGAACTATCACGACCATCAAACACAGCAGCACTCCCCCAACCACACCAATCTCAAGGTGCAAACCAGCATGCCCACCCTCCGACCTGGTCCCCCTCTCCCATCCCCGAGCTATCTCTCCCCCTACCCAACCCCTTCTCCATCAGTGTATGAATCCGGGCCCCTTTCGGCGGTCCCCCGAAGCCCAAGTTGTCCGATTCCCCCACTCCCTCCACGGGCAGCAACTACCGGACATGGTGGAAGGTTTGGACCTCCTCCTGGGCCTGGCGGACAATATCACGGGCAACAACCGCACACGCCTTTGACACCTCACTCGCTGTATCCTCCTTCCTACAACACGGCCGCCGGTAATCCAAGTCGAAACGGAAGCGCTGTGCCCAGTCCCGGACCATCCGGAAATCCCGGGACTTTCGGATCGGAACAAGGACCCACCTGGAACGGAGCAGGCGGAGCAGGACCCACTTATAACGGCCCCGGCCTTCCCGGACCTCCACCGGGTCCTCTATCCCGCGCTGCGACGACTACAGCAGCTATTACTTTCCCTCCTCCTCCTCCTCTGCCGCCGGGACCGGGACCGCCACCGCAGCCGTTGGGTCTTTCCGGCCAACAACATCCTCACCCTCAATACGCCCAGCCATTTCCCCCTCCTCCTCCTCCACCACAACGTTCTCCGGAGCGTCCTCCGCATCCCCAGCATGCCAAGACCTTCACCATAGCCAAACCACTACAACCCCCGCGCCCCCAGCACCCCCAGCTCCACAACTCCCAGTCCCTCCCACAGCTCCAACAATCCCCCACCAAAAAGGAACCTCAAGAAAGCAAAGGCTTCTGGTCCACCGCCCTCTCCGAAACCGCCTACCTCGCCTCGGGCCTCATCTCCCACCCCTTCGAGTCCACAAAGCATTACACCATCCTGCGGCACTCGCCCTCGGTGATCTGGCACCGCGGTCCCAAAACGACCGTGACTATTTCCATCTTTTCGAGTCCCAAGTATCCGCTTCCTGCGCTGCCTTCTTTGCCGCCTGCTGCTGCTAGTGTCGCTGGCATCGGCTCTGATGGAACTGGGGGTGGATGGTCGTTGTGGATTCAGCAGCGCGGATTTTCGGGGGACAGTGGGATGAAGATCAAGAATTGGTTGGGAGGGAGGGAGGATTGGGTGTGCGTGACGCCTGCTAGTAAGGTGTTGGCTGAAGAGCTCGAAAGTGGAAGCGCGAGTAAGAAGGGAGGACAAGGATTGCTAGGGCTAGGCGGAGCGACGGAGGAAAGGGGATGGAAGAGGGATATCAAGCGGACGGAGAAGAAGCTGAAGAAGGAGTTTGGTGGAGAGAAGAAGGGGCATGTGGCGCGCTTGACGGCCGTGGTGAGGGTGCCGGAGGGGTGTGAGGATGGGTATTTTCGGGTTCATCTTTGCCTCAACGGGGATGCGGAGAAAGAGGAGGAGAAAAAGAAGAAGAAGAGAGAGGCGAAGGGTGGAAAGGAGAAGACGGAACCGAAAGATCCCCAGGAACTCCTAGAAGAGCAAAGGAAGAAGATGAAGGTGTTGTGCTCGAGCCCGATTTTTAGGTTGGCGAGTACATCCACCGACCCTTCGTCCATCCGCGGCGCTTCCCTCTCTACCATGCCCTTGGAAATGGGCATCTCGCTCACTTCCGCTATCGCCTCCCAGGTGATCTCTTCCAAGATTGCTCCGATCAAGGACCCGATTACTAAAATCATCGACCCTTACCTCGCGCATCCTATCGTTGAGGAGCTGGGGATTATGGCAACAGAGGAAGTCAAGGCGGCGAGAGAGGAGGCGGAGGCGGAGGAGCAGGAACGGTTGAGGGGTTTGTTTGGTGCCATGTGTGTTGCTGGTGGTGTCAGTGCTGGTGTGGCGGCGGCGGGGAGTTTGGAAGGGGGTGGGAACGGCGTTGGGGCTGGTGTGCTGGGAGTCGTTAGGCCCGATGAGGGACCGTTGGCGCCGCTGCCAATCCGGTTCGGAGGGAAAGTGGTTCCCGGAACGGGAAGAAGCAAAGCGGAAATGGGCTTCCCAACGGCTAACCTCAAAGACCTCCCGGAGGAAATCAAGCACTACTTCAAAGGCGTCTACTTCGGCTATGCTCGCATCGTTCCCAGCAAAGGCGGCCCCATGGGGCCCGGAGGCCCGACGCAGGCGGTCTGGTACAAAGCCATCATTTCCTCCGGCCCGGTGCCGTACGCGAAGAAAACAGCTGTCATCGTGGAACAGCAGACCACGGTACACTTCGTCACCGAATTTGACGCGAGCGTGACCTTCTTTGGGACCAAGGTGGAAGTGTTGATCATGGGTTTTCTGCATCCAGTGTTGGACTATCGCGAGACTAGCCCGCAGTACCGCCTCGACACCGCCCACCAAGACGTCGCTCTCACCCTAGCCAGCCTCAACCGGCCGAATTGGGCCGCCCAATCCACCCTTGCGAGAATGGAAGCCACCGAAACAAACGTGGACGGGGAAAGGGGCTTAATAGGCGGATTCAAGAAGACCAAGGTGGTGGAAAAGGGACAAGAAGTGAAAGAGAAGATATTCGAGGCCAAGCAAAAGGCGGCGAAGCACATTGATCGGATACCGGTGCATATAGTGGGAATTAGAAAGGATGATGGGAAGGCAAGGGATCGGTATTATGGGACGGGAGGGTATTGGATTCCCAGGTGTTAAGGGGTTTTGGATTACGCATGTGATAATGCCAAAGTAACTAGTTCTAGTGATGTATTGCTCTAATGGAGATGATAGTACAAGGCTAGGTATCGAACGAAGCGAGGACGCCCCCCCCCCCCCGGGCTGGCTGCCGGAGAATCAATAATATCAAAAATGAATGGCTCAACCTACATAAGTCAACCCCAAAGACATACCCCATCAGTGCTGTCGTATCCATGCCGATACTCAATGCTGTCCCGGAATCCCCGCCAGAATGTCATCGAAAGTCGTAGCTCTTTGCCTCCTCCCTGTCCTCGGCTGGGGAGTCCGATTCCAATCCGTCTGCGGTTGAGTCCGGGGTCGCGCACTAACCGTCGCCGAACGATGTACCCTAGACCCGTTCGCATTCCAGCCACCACTTCCACTTCCAGTGCCCGGAGTGACGTCGTAGTCTGGGTCGTCTTCTTTGCGCTTGCCTGTCAAGAAGCGAGAGAGGCGGGAGAGGGTTCCTGCTCGCTTCAGCTTTGAGCTTCCGTCTTGTTGTGGTTGTGATGGCCGAGGGTCCCAACTGGGCGTGGAGCCGGTGCGGCTTGTCCGCGTTGTGTTGGAGCGGGAGAGAGTTTCTTTTTCCGAGTAGCGGTGCCCGTCACGCTCTTTCTTGGTGGTTCTTCTCTCCAAACCCTTCTCGTCGCCGTATCCGGCATCTCCCTTTTCCCTCCGGCTCTCCCTGCGACTTGGCCTCCTATCCGGCTTCTCCCTGACACTAGCAATTCGATCCATGACGGAATCAACCCGCTTCCTCGTGCTGTATCCTCTCTTAGGCTTCTCATCGCCCTCTCGTACCGCGTTATGGTCACCGAAAGGATCGTGATCCGGCCCTTCTTCAAGAACGTAGCCAGGTTCCGTACCGTCGATCTCTGGGACCTCGACGCTGGGTAATGGTGTTGGAGGCTTGACGGGGAAGAGCTTGCCGTAGGTGGCGCCGGGTGCGCCCTCCCATATGGTCCCGTCGGTGTTGTCGCGGTAGGTGTAGACCTGGGTGTCGGCGTCGTAGCCTATGCGGGTCATGTTCTCGGGGAGACGCTCGGCGTCTGTGTCGAGATCCTTCCAGCGACCCATTGCGGTGGTGGTGTAAAGAGACTGGAGGATTGGTCGGGCAGAGGGTGTGTGTTGAGATGTGGATTTGTCGTAGAATATGGTTCTGCTCAGGTCGGTGGTGGGTGAGAAGCTTGGGATGTGGTATGGGAGGTTTAGAGATGTTGGTGGTGTTGGTGATGGCGTCGATGTTGTGGTGGACAATCTGGATGGGGTAGAGCCGTTGTCGGATGGCGATGCGGATGCGGATGCGGATTGTCGTAGTAGGAGAAAGGTCGCCGTGGTGAGCAAATGCGATTCGATGCTAGGAGATTTGGTGTTTCGAAACAATTTGGAGTTGTATGATGTTTGTTGTTCTGTCGAGAAACAGCAGAGATCGGACGGTCGTCAGGGTCCTCAGAGTGGATACAGGGAGCCGCTTGGACGCCGTGCAGGTCGGACGATGATGTCACCTTTGTTTGTGTTACCCCTGGCCAGCGACGAGATTGGGTTGGAATGACAACGACCACGTCAATGTGTTTGCTTGCTCAGTCTTGTTTTGCCTTGATGGCTATGCTCTTCGATGGATGTCTTGAGAAGGAAATGTAGGAAAAGGAGGAAGTGTTGGGGTCTTTGTAGGAGTTGCGCATGAAGTGATGGACAGGACAGCGATGGGTTATCACACCCTCCAAGCCTCCATGATCAACGACTTGTGCGCCGCTCATTGGACACGCACGTAAGCCCGAAACGGATTGACAACTGACAGGTGTAAACACGAGAAGACCAGCCTCACTGGAAAAACTGGGTCAGCTGTTCACTGCTCTGTACGGACCGACAAACATCAGGGGCAGCTGCAGAGGACAGGAGTGAGTAACACGTCACTTCCGTTCCCGCCATGTCATCAAGGTAAAACATAGCGACGTGACGGCGGCTTGAACCCATGAGTAACATTACATCCCACTTCTTTCTAGCCGTTGACTTATTACACTATTAACATCATACACAGTTCCTCGCACCGGCTGCAAATAACAGAGCAACCTCCCCCGGGTTTCCAAAACCACAACCACACAACCACATCCTCCATCCGCCTAGTAGATGCCAGGGACAATTCTCCACTTGACAAGCTTCTTGTACTTTTCCCAATCCTCGCCGTACTTCTTGGAGCACTTCTCATCATCTCTGAGATCGCGGTGGATCAAGAGAACGGCAAAGTACAAGATGTAGAAGTAAGTGAAAACCATACCCCAGCCCCTCGCCTCACCTTGGACAACCTCGCGCCCGTCAAGCATGGTAATCGCACCAGGAGCCCCGCTGCCAGCGCTCAAGATCTGGTAGCCAGCGATGCCGGTCGGGAGAGAGTAAGGCCAGCCCTGAAGCCAGTCACCGGCATAGTTGATGTGGCGAGCGATGCCCCACCATCCCGAGGTAATGAGTCTCGATCCAGTCTTGGTCTGGAGGTAGGTAAGGTGCTTGACGCTGGGATCCTCAGGATTCCTGCGGAAGTTGTTCTTCTGCGAGTTGGACAGGCGGAAGATGCTATAACCAGCAGCCAGGACGGCACCAACAGCAATCAAGCCGAAAGCCCCAAGCTGCTGAGGATGGACGGCAAGGTAGCGTGTCTGAGTCGAGTACATGAACGGCAGCCAAACGACACCTCCGAAGCTCAACATGAACCCGAAGCCGTCCGTGGTAATGTCCATGGTCGTCAAGACCGCTGGCTCCATGTAGATGCCGTCAAGGACATAGAAAGCCTGGATGGCGGTGATGAAAAGGATCGAATCGGTGACGTAGCCGTGAAGGCGGTATTGCTTGGCGATGAAGGCGCAGTTGAGAATGATCCACCCCAGAAGACCAGGGCGCATTTCTATGAATTCCTTAATGTCCACTTCGCCGACGAAGGGCAGAGTAATGCGGGGATTGAGCTCGCGACCAATATAGAAATCGTAGATGAGGGAGCCGGTGGCACCGCCTGCTGCTAACTCGCGCATGTCCTTGTTGCCGGGCTTGACGTCAAAGCTGCGGACGTAGACGAAGATGGCGAGCGCGAAGGCGAAGAGGATGTTGGCGCTGATGATCTGCGCAAAGTTGTCGGAAATGAAAGTCCAAACAGGGAACTCGGCGCCTTGAGCGATGGTGCCGGCGGCCAGAATGGCCAAGGTGCACATGGCCGAGTTGAAAGCGTTCAGCTTGTACTTGAGCCGACCGCCGGTGCTCAGGTCGGTTCCCTCGACGTGGTGGCCAGGGAGGATGCGGTATTGAACGAGCGAGAGGGCGTAGTAGCCCAAAGTCCAGAGCATGGCGGACCACGAGAAGAGCCCGAAGACGCCATTTTCAGGCCAGCCGATTTCGCGCTTGAGCTGGGCAAGGTCGAGAGACTGGGGGTGGAGGAGCGAGGGCGCCGGGCAGCCGGAGATGTCGTTGCAGAAAAGGTTGAAGACGTGGACGAGAATGGGGAGGCCAAATGTGATGCCGAAGGCGCCGATGCTGTTGTCAAGCTTGTTAGCTGGGCGCGTCCTGGACCTCGTTGTCGTCAAGTGTCGTGATAGGGGTTGAGGGGGTTTTGTTTTGCTAACTTACGGGCCGCCAAACTCGTAGTGCTGCTGGCGCGGCGCAACCTCCTTCTTTGCGGCAACTTGATTCTGTTTCCCGGCCATGGTGATGATGGCAGTGTTGCTGTAGACGACAACAACACGAAAGCGGGGAGAGGATCAAGCTGCCTTTTAAGGTGTTCAGCTCAGTCTGAATGTTGTCGTGGGACAACTGGCAGCCGAACAAAATAATCAGACGAATTGGCTGCTTCAATTGCCGGCCAGTGGAGCCAATCATGCCAGACGGATCTCTGCTTTCCGGCTGGGATCTCCAGCCTTGGCTTCTTGGCGTTGCTTGGTCTGTGCTCAAAGTACCTGTTCACCCGATGTCTTCGGGTTGGTACTTTGTCTTGAAATGGCCGTATTCTCGTATTCAGTCTCCTTCGCAACTGGAGACCCTGATCGGGCTGCTGAGTATCCGAGAGATGAGAAATGATACGATTCCCATTTTCTTGTCTAATGCTCGTGCCTGTATGACCAGCAAGGTACCTTGGCGAGGTACATAGTAAATCGAGAACTGTGGATGTACCCCTGATCGTCCCGGTTCAAGATGGACCAATCATATGACCGTGGGCCTTGCTAGCCACTCAAAGACAGGGCAACCTTTCCTCGATGCGGTTTGACGAAATCGTGTCAAGGAGTCCAGTGACGACAACCACTTTCTGCCACTGAAGCCGTCAACCATCAACCAACAACTCCACCACGACAAACGACGCGAGTCCATCATTGCCATTTCCATTCCTACCACGAATTGATCTACACTTTGTGATATCAACAATACCGGCTACCGCACATCTTCCGACCCCGCGACCCGATCAGCAGCCAACACCAGCACTCGGCGTCAGATCCAATCCTTGGTCGATCCAAGCCCACGCAATAACCCCTCCTGACGCCGCTGTCACAAGTCACACCCACAACCATACGAGCGAGCGCCACCGAGCGCCTTGCCCATTTCCATACCTCCGATCTCGTTCCATCACCAATCCCGATCCCAATTCACCAAAATGCATCCCCCAAGTCCCAACCAGCTCCTATCGAGCCTAGTCGCCCTCTGCGCCCTGACCGGTGCTGCCCACGCCTCCGATGACGATTCCTCCTCCGCTTCGCCCTCCCCATCAGCAACAACCGCAACCTCCACCGTGACACCCTGCGTTGCCACCTCCACCAATGGCGCCTTCTACGATCTCCGCCCCGACATCGCCGTCATCGCCGAAAAGGACGTCAAGCTTGCCCGGGGCACGCACACAAAAGACTATCTTGCCCGAGGATACGACTACGGATACAACATCACGCTGAACATATGCGCCCCAGTCGTGAAAGGCGTGGAGGATGTGGTGGGACTGACGAGCGAGGGATGGAGCAAGGTCGGCGCGTGGTATGAGAAGGGTGGAAAGGTATACAGCCTAGGCCAGGAGTCGGGAGCATTGACCCCGAGAGGAAGGAAGCTGGTGTTGCAGTATACAGGAGGGTCGCCGTGTGAAGACAAGGACGACAAACGGAAACGAAGCAGCGGTGTTCACCAAGGCGCCGCCTACAGCAAATATTCCGACGACCAAGACGAAGATCGTGACGACGACCAGACCGATTCCGACTCCGACTCCCACAAAAACGCATCCAAAGAGAAAATCCGCCGCAAGTCCGCAACCATCTCCTTCCTGTGCGACCGCTCCCCCGACAACCCCACCGCCGTCTCCTTCGTCGGCACCGACCCAGACGAATGCTCCTACTTTTTCGAGGTCCGCTCGCAACACGCTTGTGCCGGAGCTGAGCCACACAAACCGGGGTCTGTCGGACCAGGAGGAGTGTTTGCCATCATCTTCTTCATTGCCCTGGCGGTGTACGTCATTGGTGGTATTTTCTACCAACGCACCGTGGTAAAGCAGAGAGGGTGGAGACAGTTGCCCAATTACACTCTTTGGGCCGGTATCTGGAGCTTTCTCAAGGTATGGAGTGCTATTTCCTCTTGATTCGGTTCTTTTGGGCGGGTGAGGGATCGGAAAGCGATGGGCATGGTTTAGTAAGGCGTGAACTGGTGAGGGAGCAGAAGCCGGCTTTGGTTGATACCTTGTACGGGTCGACGATGCTAACTGTTGGTTGCACAGGACACCTTCATCATCCTCACTTCGTCCTGCGCTCGCTTCCTGCCTATGCGTCGGGGGTACCGATCGTTGAACTCGTCCTCTCGTGGCCGATACGGGAACAACGACGACGAGAACCGGTTGATCGATCAGCTGGATGAGGAGTGGGATGATTGATCTAGAAGTGGTTTTTGTTGTAGAGATGGAATAGGTATGCTTGGGGTGCCTTTCTTCTTTTCTTGCCTTTAAAGCTTCTCTTCTTTCCGAGGCAGGTCCTTGTTTGACCTGTCTGCTGTACATTTATCCACGACATCATTAGGCCGGCGTCCGGTGGTGTTGGAAACCCAAAAAGGCCTCGGTTTTCGAGTCACAGCGGATAGTTCTTGGTTATAGACTTTTGTATATCTTTTTCCATTCCAGTATCCCGTCCGCTGCGGATATTAGATTTTGCTGCTTTGCCATGAACACCCCTCATTGCAAGGTCTCATGCCCTGCAATCCGGCTGCTTGTACCGGAATCACCATCTTAGTGCTGGCTTTCTTCCCTTTACATCCAGCTATCGACACACCCATGCTGCTAGGCGCATTGAAGATCTCGGATCGCAAGCCTTGCAATCCCGCTAGAAAGCTGTTTCAAGTTCCGTTGACAGGATGTTCGGCACAGAAGTGATAAGTCAGGGGGCGAGGTCGTATTGAAGCCTACCCCGGAACTAAACACTCAAACCTTTCAGCATCAAACGCCAACCAGATCTTCGAGCATTCGATGAATCTCGATAGCCCGGTTCAACATCTCAAGTTTCCACGTCTCGAATTACCACATTCCACCTCCTCTAAGGTGGCCGTATCAGTACCAAAAACTCGCGGTTAAATGCCACCCTTCAATCCTTGGCAGCCGCCCACCGACTACTCCCAAATCGTCAACGGCACACCATCCGCCGTTTCCCGGTTTCCGGGACCGTGGCTTACCATCCCCAGACATTCCCCCACGGCACTGTCACTCCGTCTTGCCGAATCCACGATGCCAAGTAGATTAACCGCTCCATTTAAGTCCAGTCACGTTCATCCAAGCCCACCAATCCAGCAATCGTCTTCCGAAACTTCGTCAGCAAAGACTGAAACAGCGCCGCACCGCGTTCCCGGTCGAGCCTCTTTGCGTTCCATTTATGTGGAGTTACGGCACCTACAGTAGGCTTCAGACGTCACGAGGACCCCGTGCTTGCCGCTCCGAAGAGGATGGGGATGGACGCCCGAAGCAAGATCATGGAAATGACAGGACCAGCGCTCGAAGGGGATGGGAGTTGGGTTCATGCTCCGGGGTTGGAACCCGGTTTAGCGGACTGACAGTGTCGTATTGCCGACCGAGTCCTTGGTTCAAGTCCCAACAGTCACAGACAAGATATAAAGCTCAACCACACCCATATGACATCCTCTTTCTCTCCTTCCAGCTCGCTCAAGACATCCCCTCCGTCTCAACCACACATCAGCACAACATGCGGTCCACTCTCCTCACAGGTCTCATCGCCGGCCTGCTCTCCCAACAAGCCGCCGCCCACGCCATCTTCCAAGCCCTCTGGGTCGACGGTGCTGATTATGGCTCGCAATGCGCTCGCGTCCCTCCTTCCAACTCCCCCGTCACCGATGTGACTAGCAATGCTGTGAGGTGTAACGCAGGAACTTCGCCTGTTGCGAAGAAGTGCCCTGTCAAGGCGGGAAGCACGGTCACTGTTGAGATGCACCAGGTTTGTTGCCATTCTCCTTCTCTCATCAACCACCGTCTTCGCCCCTGAGGACCTTCCATGCGGAGCTGGTCCTCAAAAGATGTCGTCTTCCTCTCTACCTCTCTCCTTCCTCCTCTTCCTCCCTTTCCTCTTCCCTCCCGTGCGCACACTAACAAATGACCAGCAACCCAACGACCGCTCTTGCGCCTCTGAAGCCATCGGCGGCGCCCACTACGGTCCTGTCCTTGTGTACATGTCCAAGGTCTCCGACGCCGCCTCCGCCGACGGTTCCTCCGGCTGGTTTAAGATCTTCGAGGACACCTGGGCCAAGAACCCCTCCGGCGCCTCCGGTGACGACGACTTCTGGGGCGTCAAGGACCTCAACTCCTGCTGCGGCAAGATGCAGGTTAAGATCCCCTCGGACATCCCCGCGGGCGACTATCTCCTCCGTGCCGAGGTTATTGCTCTGCATACCGCCGGAAGCGCGGGTGGCGCACAGTTGTACATGACTTGCTACCAGATCTCCGTTTCCGGCGGTGGTTCCGCTAGCCCGGCGACCGTTAGCTTCCCTGGCGCCTACAAGTCTTCGGACGCTGGTATCCTCGTCAACATTCACAGTGCCATGAGCACCTATGTTGCCCCCGGACCGGCTGTGTACTCGGGCGGAAGCTCCAAGAAGGCCGGCAGTGGCTGCGTCGGCTGCGAGTCTACTTGCAAGGTTGGCTCCGGCCCGACTGGAACTGCTTCTGCCGTTCCTGTTGCGAGCACGTCAGCTGCTGCTGGTGGTGGTTCTGGCGGTGGAAGCGGCGGTGGAAGCGGCGGATGCAGTGCTGCCAAGTACCAGCAGTGTGGTGGAACTGGTTATACTGGGTGCACAACTTGCGCTGTAAGTGATCGAAGATTTGATGAGTGCGATAAGGGTTGACTTGCTAACGTGGTGATATCTAGTCCGGCTCTACCTGCAGCGCTGTCTCTCCTCCTTACTACTACCAGTGTGTCTAAACACCTCTGCACGGGATTACCGACACGGTTGGGATCTCTTAGGAGGTTGTATCAAAAGAGCGAGGAAGGGGATGTCGAAGTTCACCCGCCTTGCAACAGAATTCGCTGTACATAAGTTATCTGGGTCTTGGTCTTGGACTCTTGGTCTCTTGATGGCCGGGACTGAGGCGGTACATATCCTGAATGAGAGTCGCTGAGACTTCACAATGTAGTTGCAGTTTCAACGTGCTTTGAACGGTTGTATTCAAACGTTGCTGGCTTGGGACAGCATACACCCCTATTTCCAGCTGATGAGGATATGATAGTGGTCCAGTTGAGCGAGCACACGTCTTCCGACGATGCAGTCCGCCGCTCTAGTCGCCACAAAACGCCCTCCAAGAGGGCCGCTGGCCTATGAGGTGGAGGTTGGCCACGGCCACGATATTGAGAGGTTTACGGTGGACTTGGACAAGCTAGTTCACCGTGAAAGGAGACGGGGGGAGGCTTTGCGGGAGGAGGAGAGTGAGAGAGAGAACGGGGAGGAGTGATTTTGCCCTTTCTTATGTCTTTTCCTTTGTTATACAGGTCTCGCCATAGACTGGCGGCTCGCTCATTGGGCGATTAGACTGGAAGTGTTGGGCCGCGTTTACCTGCGGGAGGAGGAGAGTGAGAGAGAGAACGGGGAGGAGTGATTTTGCCCTTTCTTATGTCTTTTCCTTTGTTATACAGGTCTCGCCATAGACTGGCGGCTCGCTCATTGGGCGATTAGACTGGAAGTGTTGGGCCGCGTTTACGCTATGGGCAACACGTGATTTACACTGGCARTAGGCCTCGGKTTGCCCTCGGGTTAATGGTCTCGGTGGACAGTTAGGGCACTGCTCATAATTTTGTACGCTAGACTCACCGATGTGGCACGTCTCATGCCCTACGGGAGGCGGAAGTAGACGTTAAAAATAACAACAACAACAACAACAACCTCCAATCGAAACGCCCAGTGGGCGGGCTAGCGATGTAGGGAAATCCGTAAAGACAAAGGAAAAGATAAAAGAAAGGGAAAAACCAAAAACACTCTACTCCTCACCGTTCTCTCCCTCGTTGTCGTCCCGCACGGCTTCCTCCCGCCGTCTAACCCGATGAACCAGCCTGTCCAAATCCGCCGTAATCCTCTCGATCTCGTGGCCTTGGCCAACTTCTACCCCTTCGTCCCGTAGGAACCCGGTGAGGCCGTCAGCGGTGCCTCCGTCGACAATGTGCTTTTGCCAGAGCGTCTGGCACCAAGCCTTCCTTGTGCAAGTCCACGAAAAGAAGTGGGAGGTCTGTATTCTGGCTATAAATCGTTGCCAGTAGATACCGATAGCAAGGGAGAGATTCTCCCGCGTAGTCTCCTCGCCTGTAACTGGGGAGACTGCGTACGCTTTCCTGCAGAAGAAGGGATGGAAGGGATTCTTCCAGCTTCCACAGAAACATATCAGCAGGGCGTCCTCGTGCTCAAAGCGCTCGTGGTAGTCCTTGAAATCACCGTGGCCAGACCTGGCCGCGAGGAGATGGTGTAAAGAGCGTCTGTCCAACTCTTTTAGTTCGTCGTTAGGCTTGATAGAGACCCCTAGCCGGTAGTTTGCATAAGACTCTGGCTTGTTCGCGGCCCACCATGCCTTGAAATCCGTACGCGCCTCCCTCTTAGCAAGCCGCCTTGAATGCGCAAGGGTAGCCAAGCCTTCATTGACTACCTCTCCCCCTTCCTAGTTTGCATAAGACTCTGGCTTGTTCGCGGCCCACCATGCCTTGAAATCCGTACGCGCCTCCCTCTTAGCAAGCCGCCTTGAATGCGCAAGGGTAGCCAAGCCTTCATTGACTACCTCTCCCCCTTCCGCTCCCGCTTTAGCAAGCTCGTCAGCGATTTCGTTGCCCGTAATACCCTTGTGGCCGGGGACCCAGCGGACGTCCACCAAGTCCTGGCCGTAAGATTTCCGGGTATCCCTAAAGTCGAGGAAGGCTACCTGTGATGATGTCGCCGGCGTGCCGCGAAGGCCTCTTATAACCGATGTATTATCTAGACATATTGTAATGCGTGGGCGGGCGTGTGCCTCTGAGAAAAGCGCTACCGTGGCCCTAAGACCATGTCTCGCTCCCTCTGCCTCTGCATCAAAGACTTCTGCATATTCTAGCTGACCACAGCCGCGGCCAAGCTCTGCCTGACCCTGGAAGATTACGTAGCCAAAGCCCACGCACTCGCCCTCTGGTCTTTCTTCTTCAGCGTCCGGGTCCTCCGCGTGCGCTGAAAGGTCCATCTGCTTAGCTATCATAGAGCCGTCGGTGTAAACGACGACCTCCGAGGGATCTAGCTGGAGAAGCCACTCTTTGAAATCCTTGGCAGCCCTGTCCTTAGACGTGGGCGCTGGATCTTTGTGAGTGTTTCCGTTATAGACTGGCGGCTGTAGAACCGGCCGGGGGAAAGGCAAGGCGAGCTGGGCAGCCGTCTGTAGCGTTGTAGGGCGGCGAGGCAGGCCGTGTGGCGTTATTCGGGGTTCTGAAAGACGCGGGACAAGCGGGTGGGCGGGATCTAGGGTGAGGAGGCGCACAGCGTGCCGCCGGCGGGCCGCTTCCAGAAGAAGGGGGACGGGGGGCAGGCTAGCTTCGCGGTAGAGAATGGCTAGACGCGTCGTTCTCCACACCGGTAGGCTGGCGCGGATGGCAATGTTCATCGCTGTCTGGACTTTGTGGACGAGGTCCGCCAGTTCGTTGCTAACAAGTGGAAACTCCCCTTGTTTACGGTGAAGGGCGTGCTTCTTATGGCCTGGCCACCAGATTTCAGAGCCAAATAGGGCCTTTGGCAGGACGACAGCCTTCATAGCCTTCACCATGGAGCCTGGAGGAGCGCCGTGGTAGACTCTGTTGAGACCGCGTATGTGGCGGACTACCTGCTTGGCGGAGGCGAGCCTGTGCTCAATGTGGATTTCATCAGAGCCAAATAGGGCCTTTGGCAGGACGACAGCCTTCATAGCCTTCACCATGGAGCCTGGAGGAGCGCCGTGGTAGACTCTGTTGAGACCGCGTATGTGGCGGACTACCTGCTTGGCGGAGGCGAGCCTGTGCTCAATGTGGTGCTTCCAGTTCAGCTTGCTGTGGAGCCAAATCCCCAGCCAACGCATTGCCGGCTGTGCAGCCACCTCGACTCCTCCGTGCTGTGACGGACCGTTACAAGCACAGGAGTATATCGCTGGGAAATAAGAATAACGGTAGTAGTAGCCAAAAGGTACTGATTGATTGTGAAAGCTGTTGCTTGCTGAAGAGCCCAGTAGACAGAAGGCCTGGGAAGGCCTTCTTTATATACTGGTCCTTCAGTGTGCGCCGCTGCGCCGGTGAGGCCATTCCCGGCCATCCGGCGCGGCCCTGATTGGTCTACCTAA
>RAOH01000659.1:0-23597 GCA_009804965.1 Neurospora sp. FGSC 26632
TATCCTCTACTGGGGACACGATGATGATCATTCACTGTATTCACATCGAAATTTGCGTGTAGCCGACGGAACATGTCATTGTAGGCCGAATTTGGGATTGGAACGAGTGAATAATGGCCCGATCWCCCGGATGCACCTCGTGCTCCGGTTGATCGGGCCATTATTCACTCGTTCCAATCCCAAATTCGGCCTACAATGACATGTTCCGTCGGCTACACGCAAATTTCGATGTGAATACAGTGAATGATCATCATCGTGTCCCCAGTAGAGGATACCATGCAAGCAATAGCTGAAGTTGAGCACCCCGTGTCGTTGAAAATCCTCCCATCTTCTCAACATGCGCCTGTCCCTGGGGGTGTGGTAAAGGCCCACGAGCGCGCTAAAAACAAACTCTGGGGGGATGTCGATACTGCTGACGCAATCGTACAGTCCGCTAATTGCGTCCATCATCACTCTAGAAAGCTGGGTGGCGTTATCCACTACCTCGACCGGTTCTTCTGTCTGCATGCTCTCCAGCTCGACTACCTCCATGTTGTCATGGGCGGCAGCAGTTGGGGGGCTAGAGTCCATGTCGGGAGTCGCAATCTCTTGTCCGCTGCTCTTCTTCAGCCCTTCGATATCCTGATTGAGGACTCGGATCTTTTCCTGCACTGTCAAGACGTGCTGACTCAGTTCATAGAGTGAAGCTTGGATTGTTGATAGATTTGTGTTTTTGTTGGGGCTGGCCATGTTGGTTTTGACTAAGTAGCGATCAAACTTGGGTGATGACATGCTGAGGCGCGAAAGGGAGGGAGAAGGAAAGTGGGATGACGGGCTGGAAGGATGGCAGCAATTTAAATACATTCGTTCCATTCTCAATGTCAGCGCTGATTGTCGCGGGGCGGGGATACTAGAATGTGCATGATCTTCGAAGTGAGAGTTCGTGAAGGTTGGATCATTAGTACTTCTCTACCTTTACCATTGAAGGTAAATGGAAGAAAGCGGCTGTAGTGTTTGTTAAACCACTGACAAACAAGCATGTATCCCGTCAAATTCTTGTAGTTCGGTTTCGTTTTGTTGTTGGGAGTTTGGTAGGTGCTGCCACCACGTTTGGCAGGTAAATGGTCGCTCGCACCAAACCACAACCAAGTCCGAATTTCCATTCTCCTGAAATGGAAACAAGCCCAAACATCTTCGAGAAGCAGTAAGTATAATTTATCCGTCCCCTTACCACCAAATGAACGTCATCTGATTGATGTGTCTTTGATCATGACATAGGTACCTATCTTCCTTTTCATCTCTCCCCTTTCATTCCAGCCTTCCTTCAACTTTCCATCATATTAGATATCCAGCATTCACATAGCAAATTCTAGTCAGAATCCGACGAAAGGGCGCCTTTCCACCTCGCTTTCAAAAATGCTGCTCTCAGGTATCGTATGGTAAAAAATACAGAAAAAAAAGACCAGACCAGACCAGGCAAGAAAGGCTGGCTAAGACCGAGCGGGACAATGCCTTTGTTAGGTGAGTCTTTCACTGTGCTGACATTCCACGTGCTGTTGGTCGTTTTCCAGAACATTTTGACAACCAGTGTTCTGCGCTGACTTCTGATCTTCGTTCGGGGTCCCATATAAAAATTTTTAAAGAAAAGAAAAAAATTGGCCTAGTTTTCTTCAAAAGCAGATAGATGTTTGTTAGCTCCATGTGGCAACCACATCCGCACGACCTACATCTCGTTGTTGTGAGACAACGGAAGGGACGGCCCGTCGTGGCATCACGTTACCATTTAACACCATTCAATGTCCATCGTCCACTCCATTAATGCACCACCCCAATCAAATTTCCGGGCGCAGCGTTCGGGAGTTGTTCATTCGACTTCAGCTTTTTCACACTACTTGCGCAATTGTGTTCAGTATTCGCAAGCTTCGTTGCAACTCACGTGTGCATTGAAGAAATTTCCTGAAGTTGTAGGTGGGTTGTAAATGCCTTCATTTCTGATCGGAAGTTTTTGATCAGCATGATGAGCAAAAAATAATAAGGCTGAAAGGGCTGAATTGTGTCGGGATGATGCTTGCCCGGAAAGCAAAACCGGACGGCGGCGGCGCAGCGGGAAATCGTCATTCAGTGGATTTACAGCGGGTCGGAGCCTCGGCCTACAGGGGAGGATATTGCGGGATTCGGGCGGCGGGGGCCCCGGGCAGAGTTCTCTTTTCTTCTTAACGGTCTATCACCCTGAAAACAGTTTGTCTGGAGACAGGGTTTAATGGCTGGAAGAGCCTGACACTTCTGTCGGGGGCGGCGGGCCGCAGGGGCTGTAGCTGGTAAGAATATTCGCGGTCTCTCGGCGGGATGAACTTTTTAACTTTTGCATTGTCGCTGCAGCAAAAGCTCATAGATTAACTCAAAAACTACTCAGACAATAGTTCACTCAAAGAGCAGCACGATATAAGGGGTTGTATAAGAGTTTGATGGGTGGAAGGTTATCGTTCTCACGAGTGTCCTCAATGAGTTTTTTGCTTCATATGAGGTGGTCGGACGGGTAACTTGGCAGCTTGGTCAGCACGTGTGTCAGCCCTAGACCGGATGGATCCTCCACAACCATCTCCAGTTCCTCATCACACGCTTTCCAACACAACATCCAGATCCCAGAATCATAAAGTTCACAAAGTTGTAACAACAGGCAAAACCCATCTACCGGCCGAGGCAACATTTCGCATTCGCGTGGTTGCTGAATCTTGATTCCTAATCACACCAGGAAATGTCGGAGAAAACCCGCGGGTTGCAGCACTTTTAGCCGCGTTTGGTACAGTGCCAGTCTTCCAAATATCACTGTGGTGAAAGTATGACGACGGATGAGGAAATGCAATTAAGAATGAAGACAACGGGAAAGGCAATGAGAAAAAGGCAATGAAGAAGGAAAGCAATGAGGAAAAAAAGGACAACGCTCTGCTTTTTGTGTGCTGTGCGTGTGTGCATATCTATGGTCTATAATGTTACACGGAATGAGTTGTAGTACGAAAAGGAATATGAAACCCGAGACCCTGGATACCTGGTTTGCCTTTAGGTAGGTGATGGATGGATGGTGGATGGCGTTTTTGGTTTTGTAGCAAAGAGAAGGCGCTGTTTTTCCCTTCAACCTTTCCAAGTTCTTGCACGTGATGTCGGTGTCGAATATCGACTTAGTGTCTTCATGCGTCGTATTCGAAGGAAAAATTTTTTTTTTAAAAAAAAAAAACCTACAATCCTTCGTCCTTTTAATCCCTTCCAATACTATTTTTCCTGTTCAAACCAAATCTTCATCATCGAACCCTTCATCAATCCCATCCCTCCCATTCACCCCCTCACCTCAAAATGCTATCCGTACTCCCCCCATCGCCGGCATCCTCCACATTCACAAACGTCTCATCCTTATTTCCCTTCTGGATCGAATGCAACTGATACTTCCCATCCTGCTTCGTCCCATGCACATGTCCAGCTCCAGCACCCATACCCGTATCCATCCGACTGCCATCGCCCGTCCTCATCCCGCTCGTCCCATGCGTCCCACCCTGGCTCCGCCGAGCTTCTCCAGCTGCCCATGCCCAATCTAGGCCAGTACCGCTGAATAAGCTGCTTCAGCCTCATCCCGCATCCGCACACGATAACCAGATTGACTTCGATGATGGACTACACGCCCAACACGCCCTCTTGGTAGGTGATGTCGACGGTGGGGTCCGAGGTGTCGAGGGCGAGGACCTGCGGGAGGCGGACGATGGAGCAGACGACGACGCCCGAGCCCAGGCAAAGCAGGGCGCCGACGAAGCACTTTTGCTTGAGCGAGGTCTGGATCTTGTGGATGGTGGGGATGGGGACGGCGATGACGGCGATGACGGCGAGGTCGGAGGCGATGTTGAGGACGGCCTGGGAGAGGGCGACGTTTTCGAGACATTTGGTCGTGCCCGTCTTGAGAGGGTTGCAGGGCCCGCCGGTGATGGAGGTCAGAGTGAGGGTGTAGGCGAAGATGGCGAGGGCGATGCCGATGACGATGATGCGGTAGGCGCGCGAGGGGGAGATGCGGTAGAGGACGGCGCACATGGCCATTTTGGTGACGGCGGGCGTGATCAGGTAGGTCAGGGTGTTGGGGAGCAGGCCTTTTTTGAAGTTGACGAAGTCGATGAGCATTAGCTCGGAGGTGTGGCGGGTCCAGCCGAATGCCATTACTGATTGACGGTCATGATTATGGTTAGAAAGTGGTTCATTTCGTGGAATGAACTTGGGTTGGATGGATGGATGATGGGATACTCACGTTGGTACATGGTTATAAAGTACACCAGTGCTAAGACCCATGATATTGTGAGGACAACGGTTGACGAGGGTTAGCACCTACTCATCTTCATCTCAATGAGACATCGTGAGTGATCACTTACCTAGATCCAACTCAATCTTTTTCGTGATCTTCGCGGCCTGCAAGAATCGAAAACCCAAGAACAGGGTGGCGACAAAGTATGTGACGCCGAAACCGATGAACGTTTTGATCTGCAAGTCGTTGTAAGGCTTCCCCGGAAGCTGCGATGGCATCGCCAGCATCTCGGGAGTGAACTCCATGATGGGCGGCGGTCTGGGCTGTGAGACTCTGCGGCTCGCACGAGCAACAAGGACAACGACGACAACAAAACAACAATCCTCGACCTTGGGAACCTGTGCTGGGTACCTAATGCAAGTGTAGTGTAGGGAGTATCCGCTTGATAGACACCGACGGCCTAGTGCAGTACGGATGGTTTTAAAGGAGTGGAGTGAGTTGGAAACCGATTCTGTGGATATCAATAAACGAATGACTACAGATAAGTGAAAATCAAAAGCGGGGAGGAACCGAAGGGAAGTGAATCCTTTCTAGGGTGGGGGCCGAGAAACGAAGAAACACAAGAGAATTTTCTGAGTTCAGCTTTAACACCACCCCAGGTTTTCCCCCGACGGCGTACATGAACCTCTGACATTTCCCTGTTCAAGTCTCATCGATACCAGAGATGAATAAAGGTGACATCGACGCCGTTGTGAGGAGCAACGATCATCAGGGGTAACGTGCCGTTGGCAGTGGTCCCGATGTGCTTCAGCTTCGTCTAACCAACCTCCTCCCACATCCCAAGACCGAGAACCAGAAAACAATACCTATCATTTGATCGTCACAGCATGAAGAAGAATCGAGGGTTGCGGGCGGCCGCGGGAGAGTGGACACCAACTAGATATGGCAAAATTCTGCATGTTCCACGCCATCGTTTCTTTCCGGGGTTTGGAGGCGTACATATTGGCATTTCTCTTGCAAGCGAGGCAAGGAAGTCGCCAGGCACGATCTCACCCTGCAATAACTACTGTGTAGTGTAGTACATAGTAGGCCTGCCAAGCTTGCTGACCCCATGGGGTGAGTTGCATTAACAAGGCCAAAAAGCCCAATTATAGTCGGACGAGGTTTCGTCGCAAGGATTCCATTCCCAACCGTTAACCGAATCAACATACATTTCGGTAATTCAGTGTTATTCGCCGGTTCAACGGTTCTTCCAGGTGCGAAACGACCGTGCGACCGTGAAACCGTGCAACCACCCCTTTCCATTCTGTCGGGCTCAGTTAGTTGAGCCTGTTGGTTTTTCTGGAATGAAATGTGTTACACTGCGCATATAGGTTAGTAGCGTAACATTCAACCCTCATGTTCGCCAATGGGAAGCCTTCCGTCAGCTAGGTTCCTCATACGGCACCTTGTCAACGTCGTCACCGCAGTTACCATGACCAAGCCATACTGTTGTTCGCAAAAAGGGCAGCCACGCCGCGCGCTGCATTGGGATTGTCGTGGTCAGGGCCGAACGGGAAGGAAGAGGCCGGGGAACTGTCAACTTTGTCCCGGCCAGGCCGACAGGGCCCCCGGACCGGAGGGCGAACTGGGGGCGGGGAAAGAAGAAGATGAGACGGTAACGTCCTTGTGCCTCGGAGAGTGCCTTGGGTAATGCATTGGCTCGATGGCAGTTCGGGATTCACTGGGAGTCCGTCCCCATTCGGGCTCGTGAGACAAGAAGGTCCAGGGCCCTCGAGAGATGGCAATACATTGACTCGATGGCCGACATTTTCCCGGGCCTTTTGTTCTCTTGATTCCAAGCCGGAAAAAAGAAACGAGTGATAAAAAGAAACTCGACATCTCTCGCACATTCCTTGCATCAGTCAATCGTCGAATTTCGGTAGATATAGCCATGTTCTTTGGACATAAGGCGGCTGTGGCGCCGCTGGACCCGACCGATCGGGTGCTGCCGCTCCACTTCTTTGAGAGCAGCGTGCTGGTACAGAACAGCAACATGGCCGTGTCCATGGTGTTTGACGAGGTGTTGGATCCGGAGAAGCTGAAGACGTCCCTTGAGAGCCTGGTGAAGCGAGATGGGTGGCAGAGGCTGGGAGGTCGGTTGAGGAAGAACGTAGGAACCACCACATTTGGCAATGGCAAACCCCCCCCCCCCCCCGGATGATCTTTGCTGACAACAGTGTTACGCACAGGCCGCAGGCAAAACCGTATGGCACATTCCCCAGAAGTTCACGGACGAGCGTCCAGCAATCAACTGTGTTCACGTCGACCACGGCATGTCTGCCTCGGCTCACCCAGCCGCCTCCAAGATCCCCGTCCCAAGCGACCGTCCCTGCGTTGTTGGCGACCCCAACCTGTTGGCAGACTTGGCCTGGGAAGCCGGCTACACACCCATCGGTATCACCGACTACCTCACCGAAGATAAGCCCGTCCTCGGCCTGCGCGTCAACTCCTTTACCGACAGAACCGTGGTTGTCCTCCAATGGCAACATGTCACCTTCGATGCGCTCGGCCTCCAGTATGTGGTGGCTGCTTGGTAGCTGATTCTTCATGGTAGGGAAAACGAGGTCCTCACGCCGTGTGACATCGATGGGGACCCGTTTGACCCCCTTGCCACGGGCTCGGCTGTGGCTACCGAGGAGCATGTCCTCAACGACCGACGTGTCGGACTGGGCGGTATCCTCAAATGGGCCCTTGGATATGGTGCTGACATGGTCCTGCGAGCAAAGGATAACGGTATGGTGTGCATTCCGGAGAGTTACTGGAGGCCACAATATGAGAAGGCGCTCGAGGAGTTGCGGGCCGAAGCGGTCGAGAAGGGTGAGGACCCAAGCAAGGTGTTCCTGACCGAGAACGACGTCATCACGGCCTGGATCATGAGATGCGTCGTTGAGTCCATGAACATGGACCCCAAGCGAACTGTGAGTTTTCCGTGCCGTCAACGGAGTTTCATGTTGCTGACTCTTGTAGGTTGCCGGATCGATTGCCATGTCCCTCCGTAAGGCGTTTGAAGGCGACCTAATCCCGTATGCCTCCGAGACCCCATATGTCGGCAATGCTTTCGGCTGGGGTAACGTGCTGGTCACTGCCGGGGACGTGTCGACTAAGCCGTTGAGCTGGGTAGTATGCCAGGTCCGCCAGGCGATCAACGAGCAGGGCACTCGGCAGCAGCACATGGCGTACTACAACATGGTGCGAACATCGAACACGGGGTCTGCCCATCATCATCTTCGATGATGGTGGCATGTACCAGATCGGCTTTTCCAACTGGCCCAAGGCTAACCTGTTCGAGGTCGACTTTTCTCCAGCTCGTAAGGAGGAGAAGGATGGGCAATGCCGGCCTTCATATGTGCAGGAGAACCACGGACCGGCCAAGCCGTGTGATGGTTTCTTCATCCTGGGAAAGGACCTCAAAGGGAACTACTGGACTGCGGCATGCAAGCTCAAGGGCCAGTGGGTCAAGTTCCAGGAGCAGTTGGATAAGGACTTTGCGGCGGGCCGTTAAGGTGGATGATGTCGACCTCTGGTAGGTTGGCGGGTGATGATGTTGAAGAACTGTAACTTGTAATAGATAATAATTTTGCTCAACTGCGTGGTTCGTGCCCATGGTCAACAATATGCTCCTGGTGGTACAGTTCGTCGTGTCCGCCATGGTAAAGTAAAGGTGCATCCGCTGCTCTGGTCGCAGGCAAGCTTCATTTCTCCTTGCTGAAGATAGCGATGGAGGTCCTTCGAAGGTTGATGTCCTGGTGAAAAATTCGAGGACAACATGCAATGAAAACAAAGTTCTCACTTCTCATCGTTGCTGGGGGGAGATAATCAGTGCTGACAAGTTGATGTGGATGAAGGAGTCATGAATGCCGTGATGACGTCGCATCGACCTTTAGGTGGTCGCCATCTTGGCCCTTCTCACGTAAGACGGCTGCGCAAAGTCGCCAGATTTTCTGCCATATGGAGGGTTTCAGTTTCGAATCCGCGCTGTCACTGTCGTAGGATTTGTTGACGTTGGTTGCTGCGATGAGTTGAAGTTTCTTGAAAAGAAGGGAAGATTTTTGATGGAGGACGCGTGAAGCTTGGCGGACGGTCAGCTCATGCCGAAACATGGGTGCTAGCGGCTTGCACTAACAGTCACTAACAGTATAGCCAGTGTAGTTCCGAGTAGCTGTTAGTGAGTTTTATCCGCGGCCCATCTTCAACTCGGCTCGCCATGACCTTTATCTCTTTCAAAGTCCATTTCTCCTCCTCAGCGCTCCTCCCGTTTCTCATTCTTTAGCCGATATCGCTTTCTACTCATCGATATGTCTGAGCGCCTCAATGCTGTTCGAAAATAATGATACCCAGAGCAAACGCAAGTTATGTCTACGACCAACCATTTTTGGTTCTGCTGTGAGTGGCCGTCGGATAGTGACCCACCATTTGCGCACGCGACACCCATCCGTCAAACTCGGGAAAGATGATGCCGATATCCAACAGCCCTATCACATCACATCTGACGACCGGGGTTTAACGCTCTTCCCCTCATGTGAATATGTGTGTCAACGTCAGTGATGGCATACCTACACCACAGCATCGGGGGATTGACCCAGTTGGCACTTGTCAAGTTCGCAGGTGACCCGATCTTTTCGACTTGGCTAACTGCAGAACCTTCACTCCTTCAACCTCACTTCAATCAATCTTCTAGAGTTCTCGTACCTCAATGTTGTTCGTTGTTGATAGGTTAGAGCGATCGTCATCTTTGTTTGTATCGCCAGCATTGTAGATTTATACTTCACCGTTTAGTTTTCCCAACCGATCCTTTTGTCACCAAAGCTTTGCTTCGGTGTCTCAGTTCACGCCTCTAAACGGACTCCTCCATCATTACAAGCACAGGATCAAGCATCCCGCCCATGATTCATCCGCAGAATGTCCGGCTACGATAAAACCCCCGACTCCAAAACGGACGTCAACCCCTACGATGGCGAAGACTCCTACACCATGATCAACCTCCCATCCTCCTCCTCCTCATCATCATCTTCATCCTCCCCCGACCTCATCGACAAGGCCGCCGGGTCCGCCAAAGGTCACAACAACCTCACCATCCCCGACCTCTCAACCCTCCAACCCTCCGCCCTCCGCTCCCTAACCACCTCCCCCTTCTCCGAGCACGAACTCCTCTCCCCCTCATTTCAACACATCCGTCGGACCCTCTCCCGCTCCCCGTCACCCTCAACGTCCTTCCGCCATGACCCTGGCCAGTTATCGCATACATCGTCCCTCAAGTCCCGAATCAGCAACTTCCTCCAGCGCAACCGCCCCCTCTTTCAAGTAGCCATAGCCCAGTTATTCGGGGCATTGATGAACCTCTCTGCTCGGCTTCTCGAACTATCTGGAGAAGGGGAAAAAGAAGGAGGAATGCACCCCTTCCAGATCCTCTTCGCCCGGATGTTCCTCACGGCCCTTCTCTCGCTTCTCTACATGCATTGGAAACAGGTAGAATTCGCCCCGTGGGGGAGGAGGGAGGTTAGGTGGTTATTGATCTTGCGAGGAGTCACCGGTTTCTTTGGAATCTTCCCCCTCTGGTACTCCATGCTCTACCTCCCCATCGCCGAAGCAACAGTAATCACCTTCCTCGCCCCCTCCCTCTCCGGCTATCTCTCCCACCTTTTACTCAAAGACCCGTTTACAAAGAAAGAGCAGATAGCGAGTTTTGTGGCTTTGGCGGGGGTTGTGTTGATCGCTCGCCCTGTTTCCTTCTTCGCCTCCTCTACATCAGCAGCAACCGTCTCGCCCTCCTTTGACCCCGATTCCAGTTCCAGTGCCGGCAACTTCACCTCCATCACCACCAACCTAACCTCTCCCGCCTTACCCACCCCATCCCAGAACCCCGGCTCCCTTGCCGCCACCCATGGTATCCCCGACGTCTCCCCCGCAGAACGCCTAATAGGCATCCTCACCGCCCTCCTCTCCGTCCTCGGCGCCTCCTCAGCCTACACCACCATCCGCGCCCTCGGTCCCTCCACCCACCCCTTGATATCCGTCAACTATTTCTCCTTATGGTGCACCCTGGTCTCCCTCCTCGCCTTGCTTCTCTGCCCCCTTTTGGACATCGGGCAGGAAGCTACGGATTTGGTACCCGCTATTCGATGGGGACTGCCAAGGGGGGTTTATCAATGGGGGTTGTTGGTTGGATTGGGAGTGGCGGGATTTGTTATGCAGTTTCTTTTGACGTCTGGGTTGGGGGCTGGACCTGGAAAGGACGGGGGTGGGAAGGAGAGAGTTGAGGGAGGACAAGGTAGGGGGAGGGGAGGTGAAGGAAGGGCTGGGGGAGGAAGACGGGGGACGATGACGAGGGGAGCAACAAAATCAAATCGGGCGACAGCGATGGTTTATACGCAGATGTTGTTCGCGGCGGGGTTTGATAGGTGGGTGTTTGGACGGACGATGAGTGGGTGGAGTGTGGTTGGATGTGGGTTGATTGTTGGGAGTGCATTGTGGGCTGTGTTGGGGAAGGAGACGGATGTGAAGAAAGAAGGGGCAAGGGGTGGACAGGAGGATGTGGATTTGGAGATGGTTGAAGGTGCGAGGGATAGTAGGAGGGAGGAGAGTGGTGAAGAAGAAGAAGGGGTGCCGATGTTGAGAGGGACAGAAGTAGAAGAGGAGGATGCATCTAGGGGTCGACGGACTGACTGATATGGTCTGGTCCTGAGCAACCTTGTAAAGAATCAGCCGAGGAGCCTGATATTGACAACCAAATTGCGTACACACTGGAAGCAGATGGCCAAATGCACCACAGCATCGTTCTTCCACCCCCATCCCGTTCCAAATCAGTACACATACCGAAACTTCTTGTTCTCCCAATCCGTCAGCCCACTCCACGCCTCCTTCTCACCAACCTCACCCACCTCAGCCCCCTCTCCCCCATCACCCTTCCTGACCTTCTCCGCACCATCTCGCGTCTTATTCCTCCAAACGTACCACAAAAACAACGCAAAAGTAGTCACCGCACACCCAGCCTGCGTCGCCATAACCGCGATCTTGGCAGGTCTATACTCAGGCGCATCCTTTGCTCTGAAGGTCTGGGGACCGATAATGTTTCCCAAGGAAAATGACCCGCTGATAATGGCGGCGGCAAAAGCACGCTTGGTGGTTCCGGCAATGTTGGATACGGTCCAGTTGTAGAAGATGGGGAGGGGAGCCACGACGGCGTTCACGAGGTAGATGCCTGCGAGAATGCCGGAGCGGTTGGTGGTGGGGAGGAAGGACATTAGCGCGCCGCCTAGGATGCTGTGGGGGTGTTAGTGTTAGTGACAGTCTGTGGTGTAAAAGGGAAAGTGGGAAAGGGGAGGAAGAAAAAGGGGGGGAGAGAGGGGAGAGGAACAGGAGGCATACGCAGGAATGATGCAGGCAATGATCCACGCCCAACGATGCGACTGCTTGCGGATGCCATAACCGACGAATAGCGTGAAGAAGATACTGACAGCTCCCGAGGGAGTGTTCATCAAGGCAGCTTCCTTCGGAGCATACCCGAGGTTGCGAATGAGACTGGCCGAGTATGTTGTCACAACACCGCTTGACACCGAAGACTAGAAAATGTCAGTATCCCCCATGATCAAACCATGACAATGGAAAACTCACCAACACAACCGATAACAACAACAACCAAACCTGCATATCCATCACCGCCTCCACGACTTCCTTCAATCTAAACCCCCTCTTCGTATTCTCGATCCCCGTCTGGTTAACACTGACATGCCTCAAAAGCGCCACCTTCTCCCTCTCGCTCAACCACTTGGCCTTCATCGGGGTGTCCGGGAACACCAGAATCACTGCCAACCCAACCACAACCGTGATTACCCCCAACACAACGAACATGATCCTCCACCCCGCCAGTCTTCCCTCGCTGGGCACGATATGCTGGAACCCATACGACACCAATCCGCCGACAATCTGCCCTACGCCTAAGCCCAGATACCAAAATGAGAAGCGAGGAGCAGCTTCCGATTTGGTGTACCACTGGCTGCTAATGAGCATGAGGGAAGGACCGATGGTGGCTTCGAAGATGCCCAAGAACACGCGAGACACCAAAATGGTGCGGTAGGAGTGCGCAGCGGCGCCGCAAGCGGTGGCGATTCCCCAGAGGGTGACGTTGGCGCCGAGCCATTTGGCGGAGGGCAGACGTTGGAGGAGGTAGACGTTGGGGACCTCGAAACACAACAGGCCGACGAAGAGGAAGGTGGCTATGTTGGAGAACTGGTTGCCTTTGAGGTGTAGGTCGGCAGGGAGACCCATTACTGCGGCGTACTGGAAGTTCGGGAATTAGCGGGCGACAGACTTGGGCAATGTGATGGGAGAAGGGGGCTCACGTTGAGGATGACCTTGTCGAGAAACTGCAAGGTGTAGCAGAAGAACGTAAGAGGGACAATGTGCCAGTCGATTTTCCTCCGAAGTGAGGAGAGGTCAACGGTTTCCAGATCGGCGGCGGCGCTGGTATCTCGATGCTCGTTGAGGTAGGTCCATGCTGCGTCCAGTTCCAGGCTCTCGCTGGGATTGACCGTCGTTTCTTTGACGTTCGTCACGGCTTCTTTGTCACTGCTTGGGCCCATGGCTACCATTATCCGCGGATTGAAAGAAAGGTTCATCACTTGGTGACACAAGTGAAAGTAACCTGACGACGGAGTTAACGGTCGTAGAGGGCTATGCAGGTGATATATATCCTCATCTCCGGATATCGTGCCTTGAGGAAATACGTGACGGCTTATCCCCCTCATCCGCCTATCCACAGCTGACATGACACATGCTCCTGAGTGGTCAAGTCCCTGCGGCGGCATGTCAGACTGAGGTACTACCCTCCACGTCCCAATTGCAACCCACGTTCCACCATGTTCATGCAACGGCGCCCATCTGGTTTGCTGTGCCGTAAAACTCAAACAAGCGAGCTTGAACTGACGACCAATATCAGCTCACATGCATGGTTCTCACTACCAGAAAACGACCCAAGACTTTGACTACCGACAACTTACATCCGCGGTGTATCTGCTTGGTCGGGAAAATATATGTATATTCCCAAGCCAAGCGGTAGATATAACTTCCATAGTACGACCTCTCACATGAAAACTGGAATGGGCCGTCTGTCTCCGCGCCTGCAACTTGTCAGTGTATCACCACTGGTGAACCTCAATCACAATGCCAAGCAACTCCCCCGTCGAAGTATCGAACGCTTCCGACAGCAATCAGAAGCCAAAACTGCACGTTTTGATCATTGGCGCTGGCATTTCTGGTCTTCTCCTCGCTCAATCTCTCCAGCTCCATTCGATCCCCTTCACCATCTTCGACCGCGAGCCAAGTCCAACGGCTCGAGACAAGAAGGAAAATCTGGGTTGGGGCTTGACCATTCACTGGTCCCTGGCTGCTCTCCGCTCTCTCCTGCCTGAGGAACTGGTGCAGCGACTGCCGGAGACATACGTCGATAGGAAAGCCGTTGAGGATGGCCGAACGGGAACTTTCCCCTTTTATGATTTGAGCACAGGGGAATTGAAGGCTTCTGTGCCAGGGGTGGGAGAGAACAGCAGGGTGAGGGTTGAGAGGAGAAGATTGAGGGAGTTGCTCGGAGTGGGTGTCGAGGTGAAGGTTGGTGCTTTTTGAGCTACGTTGCTGGGCAGATGGGATAATTGTCAGTGGTGTGGAATGATGCTAACCGGATTGAATGGGGTTGTAGTGGGATAAGAGCGTCACCCAAGTTGACAACCGAGAGGACTCTGTCACCGTGACATTTGATGATGGAACATCAACCTCAGGGACTCTCCTCGTGGCTTGCGATGGAGCCAACTCAGTGATTCGCCGTGCTTTGTTCCCGGAGGAGCAGTATCCGAGGTACCGAATTCCAGCGAGAGTGATGGGTGTCAGGCTCGACTGCTCAAAGGAAGACATCGAGCCGGTAAGGACGCTTGATCCGTTTTTCTTGCAAGGGAGTTGTCCTGCGACGAGGTCGTATGTTTACATTAGCGGTAAGAAAGCATTCCAGATTTCCACCAGTGAGATTTACCGGGTGTGGCGTTGACATTAAAATACCGTTAGTCCTCGATGCGCCCGGGAACGGCCCTGATAAGCGGACGGACAAGTATACTGTCCAGGTGGTTGTCTCATGGCCCATCCGCAGCGGCGTGCTTGGGCAATCGTCACCGGTCCCGGTTCCCGAAACCAATGATGAGAAACTCGGGCTTCTCAAGACGTTTGCTGAATCATGGAGCGAACCGTTCAAATCGCTTGTCTGTAACGCTTCTGAAGACACTGAAGTAAAACGTCTCGACTTGTCGGACTGGGCACCGTTAAAGGGTCTGCGAAGCACAGGCCGAGTGACGCTTGTGGGAGATGCCTTGCATCCTATGGCCATGTGTAAGTTTGCCGTCCGTCACTAGACTGAGAAGGGAGGGATCTAATACCTGTGTCTAGACCGTGGTGAGGGGGCCAACCACGCCATCTTCGACGTCCTGGAATTTGCTCAACAGGTACTTCCGCACCTAGAAGACACAACTGTGGAGTTGCGGAATGCCATTGACAGGTACGAGGACTTGGTGGTTGCCAGAGCGCGTCCGGCGGTGTTTGCATCCCGACAAGCGTGTATTGATGCGCACTGGTGGGAACAGATTAGCGGGGACAGTCCTCTGTTGAGCAGACGAACTCCCAATGTGGAATTCGAGGAGGAAGATGTTCGTCTATGGTCCGACTGAGTAGCGACGGCGAAGAATTCATGTTGAAGCTCCAATTACCCGCGGGGAGAGGGGGGAAACGATGATGCTCACGGGAGGTATTGGGCAGAGGAAAGGAAGAGATAATCGTTCGTCGCCCAGTCATAGAAATCAGCAAAAAAGTAATTTCGCAGTTGCTGTGGATAGGCTCAGTGCCTTAACACATCACATCGTTCTTGCCATCTTCTACCCTCAAAGTCGCTCCTTCCCCTTCACATTCCATCTTCCTCCTACAACGAAAAGTCTTGGCGCCAAGTGTTAGTACTAACACAGGGTTGCCCGCAAAATCTCTAACACCACCAAAATCGCCGTTTTTACGGTCGATATTCCAACCACCAAAAATACGAAAATGTCTACGCCTTCGCCCCTTGGGGCGCCCAAACCGCCTCTACCGGTTGTAATATCGGTAGTTCCATTGCCGGACACCCTTTGCGTCCCGCCCCCGCCCTCCACGACGGCGCAGTCGGCCAAGAGAGCCCGGACTGCAGACGAGGAAGTCCGTCCCGCCCACACCACCACCGCCTCCCCTGCTGCTTCCGGCCCCATCACGTCCTCCACTGAGATCTTCCTCTCTGAAGCTCTCGCAAAAGTGGAGGTCTACCGCCTCTTCGCCGCCGCCCTCGATGCCGAACACGCCCGCGTCTCCGTCGTCTCGCCCGCACACGCACGTGAAGCTGACCGCCTCGCACGAACCATCACCATTGCCCTGCAGAAAAGTTCTGCTTCACTGCTCTCGCCTACCCCGGACTCCACCGCCCCAGCAAGCAAGAAGGTTTCCACTTCCTCCGCCCCGACCAGCAAAGGGACGGGGCCCGTTTCCTTCGCAGAAGCTGCCGCCCGCGGTRCGGATTCCACTCCCGCCTCCCGCTCTACTTCCCGCTCCCACTCCAGCCCCACCCGTAAGCCAGACCTCGCACTTCTTTTCGTGGACTTGCACGAGAAAGGCATGGCGCCAGTCACTCTGGCAACAGCACATCGACAACGGGGGCACTGCTGACAACCTTACGGGKTTTTTACGGGGCGAAGGGGTGGAGGTTGNTTCTTTTCGTGGACTTGCACGAGAAAGGCATGGCGCCAGTCACTCTGGCAACAGCACATCGACAACGGGGGCACTGCTGACAACCTTACGGGGTTTTTACGGGGCGAAGGGGTGGAGGTTGGCCACGGCCACGACATCGAGAGGGTTACGGTGGACTTGGACAGGCTAGTTCACCGTGTAAGGAGAGCGAGAGCGAGAGCGAGAGCGGGGAGGAGTGATTTTGCCCTTTTCTTCTGTCTTTTCCTTTGTTCTACGGGTCCCGCCATTTACTGGCGGCTCGCTCACTGGGCGATTCGATTGGAGGTGTTGGGCCGCGTTTACGCTATGGGCAACACGTGATTTCCACTGGCAACAGGCCTTGGGTTGCCCTCGGATTAATGGTTATGGTGGACAATATTTGTACGCTAGATTCACCGATGTGGCACGTCTCATGCCCTACGGGAGGCGGAAGTAGACGTTAAAAACAACAACAACAACAACAACAACAACCCCGCGCCAGAGTCCACACCTTCTAAACTGTTCCTGCCCGCGTTGACAACAACATGACCACGACATCATCGTGCTCGGAATACACGAACCACAGAATGATGGATCTGATGTGAGATTGAACTGGACGTGCACGAGAAGGCGGGACCCTGTTCAAGCGACGGGTACGGTCGGGTGGTACAACTGAAAGAAACAACCAAGAGCGAAGATTGATAACGAATGAGCATGAGGACTGCACAATGTTGAAGGGCGACAAGATAGAAGGTGCCCGAGAGGCTCGTTGGTGACCTCCCTCTTTAGATTTTCAACCCGCTGGGGTAGGTTCACGACGAGGGGGTTGTTGCTCCTTCCACCTCATTGCCTTGCCGTGTGGGTAGGAGCGTAGTCGAGGGGGTTGGAATCGCGACCGAGCCGGAAAAGAAGGAAAGTGTGACCAGGCGGGACACGGTGAACATTGGTGCCCAACGTACCTTTCTTATTCCATCTGTCTATCCGCTGACAGGTTTGATCTCTGGCCCGTCAACATCAAATGACTCAAGTTTTCGCCGGGATAAGATTGAAAGACGTAACATTGGTGACGGATGGAGACAACAGCTGGGGCACCTGCAGTTAGAGGTAGGTGTAGGCACCTTCAGCGTGTGTGAACGGAAAGAGCAGATGGAGTTTGGACTTGACGGAACTTTCTCAAAGAAGAGATGGAAAGAACAACACACTCCTTTCTGCGGGTGAAAGCACTGCCGGGAAGTCTCTGCACCTAGAGGAATAATTTCGACTCTTTCAATCACTTTCTGCAAACTCGAAAACTATACGATCGCAAACTCATTGTCACACTGTTGGCCAACCTGGGCCTGGATCGAACGCAAAGCAGCAATCTTCTACATAATACATTTAGCATCCAACACAAACGAAAGTCCACGCCCATGTTCCATCACCGCCTCTCGACTCAAAACCTTTCCAACGCTCCAACCACACGCTCGATCCGATGTCCTACTCTTCGACCTCGATGATCAGAGGCCGTCGTCTTCTGTCCATGGAAGGCTTCATGGACAAGCCGTTCGGAGAACCAGCGGTACTCTCCGGAACGGGAGTTGTGTCCTGCGAGCTTCTGTTAACTGATGTCAAAGACGAAGACCGACCGCTATCACCGACAATTGACAGTCCTCCGAATGTGGTCGCCACGTCATCCGAGTCATCCACCGCGCCCATAGTCGACATACTGTCCATGCTATCGGGAAAAGCCTGTGCTGACAAGTGTGCGTTGTAAGTAGAGCTTCCCCCTCCAATGTAGCTAGTCGGGCTCGTGTTGGAATCGCGGAGCTTCCTCTCAGCCACATGATCAGTAATCCACCTCTTAATCGTCTGCCTCAGTGTCTCGAGCATCCTGTTATGGATATCCTGTCTTGCCTTCTTTACTTCAGCAACATTGACGCCCTCTTCGTCGCAGATATCCGGGGCGCGCCACTCATGATAGACGTTACCATGACCATGGCGAAATTCGATTCCGCTCGGATGGCTGTCGATATACAGCTTGCACAGGCGGCAAGTAGGCTTGCTGCAGCCGATATAGCGATCATAATCGGCCTAGGCAAAGAAGCGCAACGCTACGCCCTCGCGCTGCTCCTCTGTGAGAATTGAGTCCAGTAACACCAATTCGGCATGCACATACGGCCTGAATTTGCCCTTTGCGTACGCCTTGATCTTGTCTTCCACCGCACCCCGCTGCTCCTCCGGGAGATTTGCATTGCATGCTTGAGCCATCTTCATCTTGTCCGGAAAGCGTTTGATGATACCATCAATGGTGCGACGGACGTTCGGGCAGCCAGATCGAATGCTAGATGGAACAGCTACGACCTCGAAGTCTTCAAACAACTCCCGACGCCGACGTCGCATCGAAATGAGCGTCCTGACAGCAATGGTGTAGGATTGAAGACGGCCAAAAGCGTGCCGTAGCTCGCTCCAATGTGTCTTTATATTGGGGTCCCTGTCTGCTCGAGCCTTGCTGCGGAGAAATCCTTCGAAGGAAGAGTTGTAAAGTTGGTTGATGGTCACCAGGAGTTCCCGCGTTTCGGTTACAACTGTCGACAACCTGTTAGTATGTTGACTGGGGGACAAGAGTATGTGAGGCTTGACCACTTACAGGTCTCTAGACTCGGTTCTTCTCCTGACTCTGACAACCAGGCGAATTTTCTCAGAGAGTTGATATCATGAGCAGCTTGGCGACCTGTATAGGCATCGTATTATTAGCCGAAGAAATTCTCTCCATGATACCAGTGAGTGCTCTTACCTTCAGAGGTGTCCTCCTCTTCACATACTTTGGCGCAGTGATCCATTCTTTCCTGTTGGGTCAAGTTCTTGATGTACTGTTTGATGGCAGGTCGGTTGAACGCTATGACCCTCTCGAGAACCGCCCCAAACACTCCGTTTAACTGGTCGTCAGGAGTACTTCCCAGGATGTCCAGGATGTTGACGATGTACTTTTTGACATCTTCCAGCTCCTCGTTGGTCCGCTGGTTGGATGCAAACCGATACTGAATCTGGCCAGGCTGGAGGACAGCGAATGCTGTCACAGTTTTGCCTCCAAGTCCGCTGTCGCAGATCTGGCCGAGCTTGTTGACGAAGCGTCGGAATGAGTCCCTCGATGAGCTTCCAGCGTCGGACTCGAGGTCTGCTTCAGGTTCCTTGACGCTCTTCGCCTGGAACTTGACTTCCTTCAGGCAGTAGAGCAAGAGAACCGCTTCATAGAACCGGAGGCTGAGACCAGGTTCCAGCGGGACAACATTGGAGGGGAGATCATCAGTTGACATCTTGTCGGTGGCTGGGAAGGATGGGTAGGAAAGAGATTCGGTAAGTGGAGTCGCAAAAAAGGTTGAAGAATCCTGGTGAGCTGATGATATGAACTAGGTCGAGGTGGAGAGGGGTGCGTCGTCGAAGTCGAAGAAGGCGAGCTCTTCGAATGTTTTTATACAATGGACAGCGCCACTTCCACGGACCGAGTACTTCATCCCCAGCTCATTGTGCCAGAAGCATTCATCGTGAGGCCTACAGCGTGGGCGCGACCGGTTTCGTCGATATTCGATGGCGATCTCATGTTCGTGAGGCCCACCGCCGCGGAAAAGATGAGCCAAGAGCATGCCTCCACGCGCCGTCGCAGCCTGCGTGATGTGATTGACAACAAACAACGAGGCTCCTAGCCCCTTGGAGGTCGGAACAGGTCTATGCAAAGGTTAGAGGCCCTTTTGCCCAGTTCTTACGCAACCGCGCGAGTCCAGGAAGCAGTTTCGGTTGCTCGGAGACCTGGGCTGAGCTGGGTCGAATAGAGGCAGACAGGTCGTGCATTTGGAGGCATGCCATTCTTGATCTACTTTTACGCCTCACCTCGACAATTGACAGCGTATCACAGTTTCAGTTGCCTCTCTTTGGACCAATTAGAGGGTGTGGGAGGGCAAGACCAGGTCACATCATTGGGCCAACATCGTGGCTACACGCTACCAATCCTACCGCGCCAGTGGGAGCAAGCGCCCCATCACCGTCGTGGGCCTCGTAGGCCTCTGGCAGATTTGGCCTTGTTGGCCATGTTGACGATGTATCCGAAACACTTTCCTAGCTTGGGGGTCTACGGTTGGCGGTGGGCCGCGGTGCATTAACAGCATGGTTTGAAGATAAGTCTCTCCTGGAGGTTTGCGGCGTTCGAGAAGCCATCAAGGAACCAGTATTTGAACCAAGAGCGCTGCTAAGCAACGGAGCACAGTCTTGCCTGTCCCTTCCTGACTTCCAGGGGTTCTTCATATCACCTTGTTACTCACACCGACGGAACTCTGCGTGGCTCCAACGGTGTCGAGGCCACCGGCAACCGGAGACACGTCTTATCGTTTCCAGCGTCAAAACCCTTACGATTGTCGGAACCGGAACGTCCTTGTTCGTCTATTGATCGTTTCGATCCCACCATCACACATACGCACACACATACACGGTCAGAGTCGGATACAAACGACGTTATCGACGCACCATTGTCATGTGCGACAACCATACCAGGCCTGACCACAATTTTCAGTTGCTGAGGCCGGTTACTATTTTGGCCCCAATTCCTGGGATGGCACTGTTGATGGCACCGGCGAGGGTTTGAGCTATTCCGATCCGGACAGTCCTTGGTCATCCTTCACTTTGGACACTCCTCCTGACGTTGACATCGTGACCTCAGATATGCCGTTGACTCCACAAGGATCTTTTGGAATCAGTGGAGACGACCCCGGGAAACACGAACAATACCGCTTTCCCATGCACCATAATGAGGAGAACCTGATAGTCGACTCCAGTTATTTAGATATGGGCCAATATCAAGCCACGTACGACACTGGAGTCCGGGATTCAGGCTCCTATATCAATCCTCAGGCCTGCTCTTATTCTTCTTTTTCTGGCCTGGGGCCTCCGGACCCCCCTCCTATCCCCCAGACTTACTCGATATACTCATTTGATCAACCTGTCGAAGCCTATCATGCCTCTGACAACCCTCTGACTGGAGAGCAAGACTTCCACCAATACGGTTCGGCAGAAGTAGCAGGAGCCTACCCTCCACCCTGTTACGCTTCATCAGCATAGACGATGGATCCCGAACCACCTGCGGTTGGAGACTTGGATCCGAATCTAGAAACAGACCCGGGGTTTCTTTTGGATAACATTGGAACCATACCACCATCTCTAGACCCAAAATATGCTATTCCTGGGCAAGTTGGTTATACAGACGCTGAAGAAAATATTTCTTATCAACACTCCTTTCAACACCATTCTCCGGCCTTGCATCAGCAACAGCCACCACTGTCTCTACCACTTCAGACCTCCCAGGAAATTCGGGGTATGAGAAAGGTCCAAAAGTCGTTGCAGTGAAATGGACGCTCCGATGGTGTCTACTGAGGTTATCTCGACGAGTGAAGCTTTGTCGGCAGAGAAGACATGTAGAGAGCGTGGAAGCTGCTTTCTTATGTTCGGAGGCTGTTTGCTCCATTTTCCGAGCAATACCTTCTACTTCTCCGTACCTATCATTCAGATAGCAAAAAAGCATTTTCGGTACTGCAAGCCGCTTTTGGGTAGTTTGGTTAGAACCACTGTCGTTCGAATTTGGAAAACCATTTTCGTGGCGGTGTCGGAAACCGGATCTTTGGGGTTCAAGTATCGACTATTGACTGTTGCTGCAGGTAACTGGGACCGAAGGAGCATCTGAAAGGATTTGGAGGGGGGCTGGCATATCTTCGGTTGACAGGCCACGAGCCCTAAAGGAATCAACTTCAGCGAAGTAGCTTTCTCGAGCTTGCTTGACAGCTGTCACGAGCGACGTGGTCACGAGAGACAAAGCTGAACACGTTGATTCCAGGTCTGTAGTAGAATCACAAGATAAAGAAGAAAAGAGGGAAACGTGCAAAGGCGCGCCTGGCGCCCGGAGTTCCAACCCAGGGCCCAGGTGGCCAGTGCACGCGGCACGACATCACGTGCACGTCTCGCCGTGCCAGGACCCATCCGCCAGTGCCGTGACAACAGCCAAGTTTGATAACACCGTCCGTAGATTTCCAATTTTTGCGGTAAGTTGCTTTACCTCTCTATTGTCTGTAGAGAGTTTGAGCTCTTCCCGGAAGTGACGACGCTGTGCGCGAAGTGCTTTCATATCCTCGCGATTTTCAAACGTTACTAGCATAGCCGCTGTCGGATAAAGTGGTGCTTTGTCATCCCTACGCAAGGATGCGGAGGCCAATAGCTTGAGTAGCTTGGATTAGTCTTCAGTTGTACTATCGAAAACGAATGACATCAAACTGTGTGGAATATGCCTCGCTTGGTAAGAGGTTTCGAATGCGCCAGGCCACGAGAGACTGACAGCCTCGCAAAGTCATTTGGGGTTGGTCCCGACTACTCCTTCTCATTTTCACTGCCAATGCTCGCTAATGTCATGGGGCTGGCGCCCGTGGCTGAAATGCCTGGCAGCCTTGTCAGGCGAGTGCTCCACTCTCGCGGCAGGCAACACTGGCCTGTGCGTGCGCACGCCCTTCTTTAGGGCAGCCGGCCAGGCTGCCCAGAGGGCGCTCCTTTCTCCCCTTTTCTCTTTGTAGAACCTTATCGATTCTTTTGGCCAGCATCTGTGTCAACTATGCTGTACCCCTTACAGCTAAAGCCAGACAATGGCGGCTATCAAAAGCTTATTTCACTGCCTCAGAAAGGCGCAACACATTCTCTTCTCTCTCGTTGGATTGGCGACGTCCTTTATATTAAGCCTAATGTCAGCGTGCCACGCTTCGGAAGCCGATAGTCCATTTATTGAAGTGTCTGGTGCTCCATAAGGTGTTGAATATTCCCCTTCTAATTCGTTTCATACGTAGGCACAAGAGAAAAGTTGGGACAGGTTCCTGTTCCGGGCTGAGAAATGGCGTTTGCTCGTTCTTTTCGCATCTTTTTAATCAATCAATCCTTCGAGAGGTGCGGAAATGTAGCGGATAGTGATTGTGGGAAGCTGTGTTTCTAGATATGGCGGTTAGGGTTTTTAACCACTTGGTCGATGTAGGTAGTCTGCTATCACTGTGGCACGTGACTAACACTAATATCCGCTGAATTCGGTGGGGGTGGCAGGCAACTATAACAGGCTAGGGTGCATATACCTAGTAAGCTAAACTACCAAAAGATAGGCTGATGTTCTGCTTGCAAGGCAGAACACGGAATGCACACTATATAAGCAATGTCAAGCTGTGGCAGCAACGCCCCAAAGTAGTTTAATTTCATTATAATGAATTTCTAATAGTAAAGGAAATGTTTATACACTATATAAACTAAGGACAACATGTCTGTCCGTCATCCACGAGGATATGAGCGAAAATATCAGCGAACGCCAATCATCTATCCTATCTGTACATTACAAAAACAAAACATTTTATCACGGGCAAAGAGTAGAGTGTAGATATAGATATACGTAATTGCACGAAGGAGAAAAGGAACAGTCGTAAGCTGTGCGCGGAGGACTGGCCTTAAGTAGGGTCCCAGCCGCGCGAGGCTGGGACGACTTGGCCAATCAGACTGCAGC